>APFE030008290.1:0-11098 GCA_000404065.3 Pinus taeda | reverse complement strand
AGTTTAATGGTTTTTTTCCAAAAGTTATAGACCTTTTTTAGTGGATTTTTACGACTTGGACACCAAATTGTGAGGTTCACCTCTGCTCTGAGCGCTTATTCATAATAAAATTTGAATCCAGAGATCAAAGAATATGTTATATAAGAGGGTCCATGGTTCTAGGGTAATGCAAGACTGTTCATCACACCATGGTTCCCATATTTCGATGGCAATTCAATGGTGGTCTCCAAAATACCAGTGTGGGTAAGATTGCACAATTTACCCCTTCATTTCTAGCATCCAAAAGTTTTAGAAGGAATTGGTAACCTATTAGGGAGATACATTAAGATGGATACACAAAGAACATAAGAGGAAATATATACTTTTTCCAGAATTTGCGTAGAGGTAGACCTCAACAAAGGTCTTCCTGATCATATTCTTCCGACACACAACAACCAGTGTTGGACTTACTTATTAGATTATGAGAATACAATATTCAAGTGTCGTTTTTATCTACAAACTGGACATTTAAAAAAGTTATGTCCTCTAGCAAAGAAAGATCCGAGGAAGAAAAAGAAACCAACTAAGAAGCCTAAGGGATGGCAATTCCCAGCACAACATCCTAATGAAGAAGAGGAAGAGGATCCCATAACTGAGGAAAACGCAAACCCACAAGCTCCTCCAACAAGCGAAGGAACCAATTAGGAAGGAAGGTGATAGTAAATTTGCAAAATCTAAGTGCGGTAGGGAATCTTGGTCAAGAAATGTAGAAGGAGAATGAAATTGGAGGATTCAAATGTCCTTATTCCTCTGAGAGCTCGGACTCACATAAGAAACATCTGAGGAAAGCAACAGACAACCAACTAATCATTGTAACATCCAGTCCTGATCAAGGAGGATGACGAAAAGTAGAGAAGAAGAAGGGTAGAAAAGGGTGACTAAGCATCTTTTCTTAGTCCTAGTTTCTCCTTTTTGTTTGGTTTGTTTTTTTCTTTGGGTGCCAACTATTGACTAGCACCGCTTCAAAAGATTCATGTAACCTTTATTTTTTAATTTTATTTTTTCTTTTTTTTGGGCATCGGTCAAAAGACTAAGCTAAAGGAATGCCTTGAGGGATCTACAAAATGTAATTTTGTTCCTTCATTTTCAGGCTGAATAAAATTACGATTTTTCTTCGGGACAAAAAGCACAATGTCGACTCAATAAAAGAAATAAATAATTAAAGGGCTCAATTTAAATAATAATGATTCATATTCATAATCATAATATTTCAAAACATATAATTAATAAACACATAAAAAGTTAGTAATTTAATTAATAAAAATAATATTAAAATAAAATATTTACTATGTATAAAATATAAATAATGATATAAACTGAGATTGATTTTTATACATATAAATTAGAATCACAATTCATATTCATAACCATTATATTTTACAACTTCATATATAAATATAATTAATAAGCATATTAAAAACTTATATATATATATATATATTATATATATATATATATATATATTTATATAATATAATTATATATATTATATATATATATATATATATATATATATATTATATATATATATATATATATATATCACATTAAAAGATTATAAAACATAATTGCATATATATGCATTTATATGTGTTATTAGGGTTTTAACACCAGAGGGGGCCTAATGGTTAAGAGCATGTGTTTTCTCCTAAGAGGTCACAGGTTCAAAACCAGAGGGGGGTAGAGTATGTATGCCTTCGTACACTTAGCAGTCAAATTGCTGTGTGGAGGTGGGTCCCTTGTCCCACAAACAAGGAGATCTCATACACTAATTTGGTGAAAAATGGATATTATTATTTATTAACAAGTGCTACATACTAGCGAGTACCTGTCGTTTAATCTAAACATATTTAAATTAAAGTAAACAAATTTCCCTATGATGATAATTAATCCATTTGAGTGATATGAATATTATTAAGATAACCCACAAGCATGTAAATTTGAGAGTCTAGATTAAATCTACAAGGCTTAAATGGGATAATAGCAACATTTTTTTTTCTACGTACAACTAATGATATAAATGATTTTTTTAAGAGATTAGAGAAGTAAAAATATATTTATTTGTAGTGAAAAAACCAAATATGAACATAAAAAAAGTCATATAATAAAATGGATAAAGTATATTTATAATAATATATTTATAAAAATCCAAACGTTATGACACGTAATATGAATTTTTCATGTACATTATTCATCATGTATAATATGTAAAAGTAGTCGCTAGCCAAAGCAATTACTCAATCCGAGTAACAACATATATCACAATATACCAATGATAAGCTATTATTAGTAAATAAATATATTTGTGAGAGGTATAAATATGCGAGTAATTACTTAATCTGAGTAACAACATATATCACAATATACCAATGATAATCTATTATTAGTAAATAAATATATTTTGTCAGAGGTATAAAATGTGAGTTGGAAATATTACTGCTCCAAACAGGTCAATAACTAGTTAGTGTTCAACACCTTTCATAATTTAGTAATAAATACAAGTCGATTTAGTAATAAATACAAGTCAATTCATATTTTCCAGTCGAATACCAAATGGAAGCAAAGGGGTTTTTTTAAGTGTCTTTATTGGTTCGAGCTGATTGGTTCGAAATCTTTTCTTTGGTGCGGGATGCACATATACAGTATAAACTTTATAGTGTTCCACGCAATTCATTCCTATCTTCGAATATAAATGGTTTACAGTTGTGAAGATGGCCCTATAAGGTATGAGACATAAGTGATACAGATCCAAAATGGTTTACAGTCGTGAAGATGGCCCTATAAGGTATAAGACAGAAGTGATACATATCCGAGAGATGTCTAGGCCTTTCCAAGTATTTATTATGATGATCAGAATCCGTGGGATAACCCTTTACCCTTTGGGTGATCTAATATTACACCTGGTTAGGATATGTGCATGTATTTATTATGATGTTCAGAATCTGTGGGATAACCCTTTACCCTTTGGGCGATCTAATATTACACGTGGTTAGGATATGTGCATGATTTAGAGGTTTTACTGCAGAAACAAGGTGGGACTTGTACAATATAAATTATATTAGTGATGGAGTGCATCTGTCATTTTATTGTGGAAGTTGTACATTAAATTGTACAATACAAATTAATAGTGAAGTACATATGCCATCATTGTATAATAAGAGGTGAAAGAATTAAACCAATAGTATTTTAGATAAATGAATTCAAATATGGTTTAAAAATAATAAATTTTAATTTATAATGTTAAACTTTGGAAAATTTTCATAAATTTTTGGACAACTTAGATTTAATGTCAACATCAATTTTTTTTGGATACGTTATATCTGACTACAACAGGTATAATAAAACTAAAAATAAGAATATTTCTCTCTCTCTCTATATATATACAACATTTATATAAATATAAATATATTGTTAAAAATCAACATAGATTCATCTTAATTTTGGATCTACTAAGTGCTGAGACGGATCAAATCTCTCAATATGTAAACCTTTTCTCAAGTTTTGCACTGGAAAGAGGTTTGCATCTTTAGAGATTTGATCTCCCTCAACGCTTGGTAGATCCAGAGTTAAGATGAATCTACGCTGGTTTTAAGAACACTCATAACCCAACACTTACTTATTTTACAAATCCTTGGGAGGGTGTGCTCTTTGTTGCACCATACTTCCTTGATAGTAATTTAAGATCCATTAAATTCCACATGAATAATCATACATTAGAAGTAAAGGCAACAAAAAACTTCCTTATCCAAAGGAAAAATTATAGTTGTGGATGTAGTTTGTTGTCCTTATATTGCTTACCTCTTTAGGCTTTGAATAACTTAACCACCACTTTGGTTGTTCACCTTAGTGAATTATATTTCCATTTGATTTAAGTGATCCTAGGAGGTTTTGAAAATTATAAGATTATGCAATGAAGAAAGGAGTGACTTAGGTAGGTGCATTATTTAACACTACATAGACTTGTGTTACCTTGCTTGGAAGTCAAGAGCTCCACTTAGCAATAAGCTTTGGGCTATGCAAAATATGACTTAGGTAGGTGCATTATTGAACACTACATAGACTTGTGTTACCTTGCTTGGAAGTCAAGAGCTCCACTTAGCAATAAGCTTTGGGCTATGCATAATGACAACTTGTGATACAAGATTTGGTAAAAAAAACCCTAGAACAAAAAAGAAATACAAGCTAATTCATCAACCCATTATCCTAATGGATAAACTAATTATATGGCAAAACAATCCTATTTTTAAACAAAAATTTAAGCTAACCAAATTTTAAACATGTATAAAATTTCACTAAAATCCAAATTCTATACACGATGGAACTTCACTCCAAATAATTTTACTTATCTTAAATTAACTCTAATACTTGAGCTCATTATCTTAAATTAACTCTAATACTTGAGCCCATTAAGCCGGATGGTAGATGTAACTCTAATACTTGAGCTCATTATCTTAAATTAACTCTAATACTTGAGCCCATTAAGCCGGATGGTAGATGTTTCTCGCTAAAGAGTGTTGGCTAATCATTATTAAAATCTCAACCAGATTAGAAACTCGGTTAAGCCACTTAATGTGCTTATAAACCATAATTTAAGAGTATAAAAGCAATACATCCAACTCTATCCCAAACCTCTTCACTAATCAGCCACAAATCTGCCAATTCTTTTGATTTAAAAAAAAACCTAATTTTGGATCCAAATTCCAAGATTACTTCATTTTGTTCATGCTACTCCGATTTAACATAAAACCGGTAAACCACCTACAAATGTTGTATATATATAATTTTTTTAAAATTGAGATTTCTTAATCTGTCGGTCTCAGAAATCAAGTTGTGAAATATCAAATTCATAGTCTCTTCTTTTGGTTCAGGAAATCAAGACGTGAAATATTAAAATTCATAGTCTCTTTCTTTTGGTTCGTTTCGTCCCCTGCAACTGAAAAAATTGGAAAACTAGTGGCGCGCTACCTATGGAAGGCCAAGGAGCCGAAGGGTGTAATAACGGTGAATTTCAACATACAAATTTATGTTCTCCTCAACGAAACATCACTTCGAACCATGGCCAACGCGAAGAAGCTCTAGTACCTGCAGGTTCCATGGCTGAACTTCAAACAGAGGACAACAGTGAGTCCCTTAATACTCAAAGAAAAGAAGGTGAGATTCAGGGTTCCAACACGGGTGCTCGGGGAGGGCCCCTTTTCATGCCTGGATTGATCAGTCCCTATACAAGCGTTCGTGAATTCGAGGCGTCTGTTACTGCACAGTTAACTGTAAGTATAGTTGCTATTTTATGGCTCTACACTTACAGGGGTTACTCTATGCTTGTGGGGTATTTTGTGTTTCTATACTAATAGGGATTGCTCTGGTAGTATTTGGATTGACATCTTTAGTTGCTTGCTATTGACTTTGACTCTATCTGCGACCATCCCGTCAAGAATTACGAATCAACACTGGCATCTTTTTCTGTATGATTGCACATTTCAGTAAACATTATTTTTCTGGCGTTTATTGTCTTTATAGATTTAAACAAGAAATGCTATCTTGGTGGAATTGTTATATAATGTTTAAATCTCGTTTAAATCTCCCTTAGTGATGATGGAAATGTTACCGATATATTATCAAACATGTTATCCTTTTTGGCGTCAACCTGTCGTGGTTCTTAATATTTTACCGTCTCATTCTCTTCTGTTACTGCCTTGAGCCAAAGAGGCAACTCAGATTTATTTTCAAGTGGGCCGGTCACATTCTGCCCATCAATTCAATTTGAGAAAACCAGAAAATATTACATTTGGGTACTCAAGCAGGGCTTGATGGCAATGTTCCAGCTACATGCTTTTAACTTACACCAACGTGAATTATAGACAGAACCATTAAGAGTCAGTTCCACGTTATTGGATGTATGCCTTGACTGTAATAAACCAAATCCTACATCTCGTCATTGTCAAACAGGCATTGTTGTTTTCCTGGTTTAAACTGAAATGCTGTGTTCAGTCATTCTGGAAAGTATGGTATCCTTACTGGGATCTTGATCCATAGAGGCATCCCTTTCCTCAGGGTTGGATCAAAGCATATATGATGCAAGACTGGGAATACGAACCATTATGGCGAGTTTGGTTTTGGTGTTCAATTAGATAAGATGCGTTGAGTTCTTCGCCTTTTTGCCTTTGTTGTTTAAGAGGATATCTCATGATAGTTTGTTCACTTGCGGGGAGAATGCCGAGACTCATAATATCAAATTTAGTGGAGTGGAACTTAATATTTAACCATGCTTTAGCAGGACAGACTTTAGTTGTTACTAGGTTAGCTGTCGCATTTTTTTTTGGGTAATAAAATACTTCCTTTGACTACTAATATAAATTAGTAATGCACACACAGGACACTTTATAAAAAATTATGTGATCTGCTTAGCGGCCACCTCAGGCTATCTCAACACTGGGTATGATCTGCTATTAAAACGGTCACTTTGGCATACATAAATGCTAAATGCAGTTCAACAGGCATAAATCTATAAACAATAATAAAGTCTGGCCTTTTGACGCACATATAAGCACTCATAACTAAGATCATAACTCAGGCAGTTGATGGGATGAGGCCTGCATTAGGTGGGAGTTGCCATTGCCCTTGGGCATGGGTATTAACTGGTTTCGAATAATAGATTGCAGACCCCCAACTCTCATTATCATGTACAGACTCCTCATTAGGCTTCTTCATCTCAGAGATGGGAAGTGCGACCAATGCCAATTTGTCATTTTGGTGCTGCAGAGGGGGGGTCCAACTAGGGGGGTGTTCCCTTCTCTCATGGACATCCCAGCCAACTACGTGTTGTAACCCTTTTTCAAATCTTTGTGATTGCTTGGGTTGAGTAGAATGCTTTGGAGAGTCTGGACTCTGTGGGAAGCTCCCTACTCATAATGCAGGGAGCACCCTTCTAATATTCCAACAAGCCACATCCAATTCAACTTTTTATACCTGCAGAGTTATCTATATCTACATATATTGATTGAGCAGATTAGCAAGCTATTAATCTAGGAAAACATTTAATAGGCCATGCCTCATTAAACATAGCATTATTCCGTTTCTTCCAAATGAAAAAAATCACTTCAATTTGATTAGTTGCCATACACCGCAGATTTCAATGGCCGGAAGAAGCTCATCTCCTAAGAGGGAAACTTCCAATATATGCAAATAGGGCGCTATTTGCCAAAATATTTAGTGAACCAATCCTAGGCTTACTTTACATATATGATATGAGCGATTGCGAAAAGGCGCTTCAGAGCTTAAGATCTACCCCAGTGGGGATACTTAGGCTACGAGTTGTGAAGGTGAATCAACCTATTTCCAAGAGTCACGCCCCTAAGAATGAGGGACCTGTTAAAAAAGGCCTTTATGAGTTTGACCATAGGTTTTCAGATTCTTTGTTGTGGAAAGAACCATGTCGTTTGTTTAGACATGAGTCTTCAACATTTATTAGATTATCCATCCATGATAGGCTTATGACAAGTCCTTTTGCAGCCATGGATTGGTTTGTATTTCTTGAAGGCCTTCATTTTCGTTCCTTCCACTAGGCTTCAGGGGATTGTAAGCTTACCTTGATAAGTAGAGAGTCGGAGATCAGAATCTTTAATTTAGTCAAATAACCAACTCGATTGTGTTGGCCTCATGAAATTTGCCTTTAAAAAATCTCAAGGACAACAACTAGGTTGTTTCGGCCAAAAAATTTCTTTCATGCAACAAAATATGAGACTACCACAAGGAATGGTCATTGAAGGACAATCTAGATCTAAGAGGCTGCCCATTCTTGTTGAGATGTGGTTTAACAACTGGTTAGGCTTTCCAGTTTTTTTTGGAACAAAAATACCTTTTACATTTTGTAGTATACATAGGGGGGATAATATGGGGTACAAAGGGAGGTACCCAAGGGAATAATGTAATAATGGGATGGGCCATAGTAATAAATAAGGTGGTAATAAGATTTGAATATAGATAAATGCTTCACTTTATTAATCAAACCCTTAAGGTAGGGCAACACCATACATTCACTCCTTAAGGAAGGAGAACACTCCACAAGCCATATGCCTGTTCATACAATATTCCTTGACATCTCTCAATGGGGAGTCTCTAGCCTCTATATAAGCTTCATACATACAATACCATGGGTCATTACCATGGTTCCCTCAATACCATCTATCTAATACCATGGGCTCATTACATTATTGCTAACTACTTGTGGTCATGATACCGGTTAACCACCTTATTTATTACTATGGCCCATCCCATTATTAGATTATTCCCTTGGGTACCTCCCTTTGTACCCCATATTATCCCCCCTAGGTATACTACACATTTACACAACTTGGAGTGACTGTTACCCACCCATTTGGGTAACCCTTAGGAGAATTTTTTTTCTCCTTTTGTTTCGGCCAACCAACCAACAATCCTATCATGATCCACAGATAGCTAGCCTCAGATGCTTGATATCCATCCTCTTGTTAGTGCTCTCTTTCATCTATATTGCTCCTCTGATGAAGGCGGGTCATCAATTTTGTGGTACATTAACCATTTTTGTATTAAAGTGCTTTCATTTAATATTTAAAGGCATTTTAGTATGAATCACATGTTGAAATGGATAATAGACTGCTTTTGGTTTGTACTTTGTTCCCATTCTTCACCTTGGTGGTTATTGTTGCTGCAAAATCTAGTAGGCCCAGTGCAAAGCATCATTGCACAGGGCAGACCTTATGGCAACAAATGAAAGGGTTGCTATTGTAACTTCAACAACCTTTTTCCCCCCCTTTAATGGTATTAATCCACAAGGAAAGCTTTCCTAGATCACCTAAATGATATTCTAATGCTATGGCCCAACGTGATAGATAAGAGGTCTATAATATGGCCCAACGTATTGGCAAAGCCTAGAATTTAGAAAGGCCTAGATGTTCTATAAGTTAGGGTTTGATTGATATGCAATAATAGGGTACATATAGTCATATAGTAGCCCAAATAATTAACAAGGAGGAACAAAGGCCTTCCCATAGAGACTAGGATTAAGGCTAGGAATTTGATTTTTATGGCTTAAATGTTTGCATAAATAGCAAACAAGTGTGACACCAACCCTAAATAGGAGGGATGGAACATGCACTATTTTAGGTTTTGCCTTTATATGTTTTATAGATGCAATTCCTAAATTATGAACCATAAACAACCAACACGAATTCACTTTTATGCAGAAAATTTGCCTTAAAACCCTTAGCGGCTATTGGAAATAATGAGAGGGTGGTGAATTAGTATTTCTTATCAATTAATATTTTTAACCTTTCAGAGCATTAATTATCTTTAACATTTTATCAACATAAACAGTGAGCAACACCATTCAACAATGCACAATAATCAAGATAGTAGACACAAATTTTTAGGTGGAAAACCCCCTCCGGGTGAAAAACCACTGAACACTTCTTAATATTTGTCTTCAAAATAATTACATCAAGTTTTCAACTCCAACTGAAGGAGGCTTCAACCACCTGATTTACAAGTTCCAACCTGTAGGATGCTCCAACGCCTTGTTTACCAACTGCAACTGGGAGGATGCTCCAACACCCTAGATCTTAGGTTCCAACCCGATGGATGCTCCAACACCCTGTGTACTAGCTGCAATTGGATGGATGCTCCAATGCCGTGTGCAAGCTACAACCTGCCCTAGCACCACCCTACCACCCTGAAGTGTTCTCAAGCTCCAACCTGAAGGTGACTCCAATCACCTACCTTGCACACCACCCTGCCACCCTGAAGAGCCGGTGGACCACATTTCACAATTTTCAGACTTGATCCCCCTGTGCTCAAAATCAATATAAGGAAATTGTAATGAAGGTTCTGTTGCTCTGCTCGGTATGTATATCACCGTCAAATCTTGGCAGCCTCACTGCTCAATCCGACCACAATACTTCAAACACTATTCACCAAACCTACCTCTACTCAATCACAATGCCAAATCAAACCACTGCACAGTCTGCACATCAAACTGAGAATCTGCTTTTGCATCAACTGTACTACCAAACCCTAGCTGTCACATCAACTGACTACTGCACAATACTGCTGCATTCACACTATCACTGCTGCTGCTATACAAAACCCAACTCTGCCAATAGTCACTGTTTAATAACCATCTACTTCCATGTAGGTATACTGCTATCACTATTCTATGTCAGTCAAGTACAGTCATATCATCAAGAAACTGCCATGTAAAAGGAATAGTATCAAGTACTATGTTGCATGAAGCTTCTAGGAAGTCGACGTTTTGGGACGTACCCGTACCCAAAACTCCGAAACTCGACCATTATGTAATAATCTATGAGAGTTAATATAGAATTGGTTTTCCTTCTAAATTGTCATCTATGGGTGTTTTTCCCTTTTTTCTTGCAAGAGAATGTGTTATTCACTCATTTATAAAATTATTTTTTTATATATAAACATATCTGACATTTCAGTCAACGTTTCGGCCGACGTTTCCACTTTTTGGAGCTGACGTTTCTAAACGTACCCGTTTCAGAAACTCCAAAACGTTTCGGGGCTTCGTGCAACTTAGATCAAGTACCAAAAGATGCTGTCAAATGCCAAGTTCACACTTATGTAGATAACTATCCTAACACTGTTAGTTTTTTGTCAATCACTTCTGTTGCATCACTGTTGTCATCACAGTCATCAAGAGGTATAGATCAAACTTGTGAAAATCGCGATCGGGATTAAATCGGCACGGGGAACAAATCGGAAAAAATTGGGAAAAAATCGGGAAAAAATCGTTTGGTACAAAAATATTCATTTTTTTTCAATTTTTTTAATATCTAAACCATCTACAACATAAAATAAATACATTGACACATAAATATGATAAAAAAAAACTAATATATAAGATGTTTAATCTCATTTCTAGCGCTAAAATCACACATAACATTGAATCGTGTCCCGAATAGTAAGTCCTGACTCCTGAGTCCCAACTCAGCCTCAAAATATCAACAAAAAATATGATAATGTATCTCATCATGTCATAATGTCATATACAATAAAATGAAAG
>APFE030008287.1:40015-53668 GCA_000404065.3 Pinus taeda | reverse complement strand
ATAATGCAACTCATACCTTCTTGACGATCTTCAGATAAGTATGAACTACCTATGTTCATATGTGTATTTATGACATGTACATTACATGTTTATGATGTGTTTGACAAAATGTTTGTCATGGTTAGGCCTTATTAGTTCAAGTTATTATCTAAATTTTGTATGGGAGGTTTTTTTCCCCGTGCCATTTATCATTTCTAAGAGTTTCATTAAGTTCTAGGCAGTGGTCTAGAGACTAGCCCTGAAAAGGTGCCTCAAATCTCATGGTTGCAGGCATAGAACTAGGTGAAAAAGGATGCAGTTGCTCCCTTGAAAGCTTGTGCATGCAACTATAGGGTTACAATCGAATTCCAACAGTTTTGTGCCAACATCTGGGAGTCTAGGGCACTGGAAAAGCGAGTTAACTCAAGGTTTGGGCACCTGGAAGGGTAGTTTAGCCCTTGGGGTCCTGTAGCAATCGAGGGAAGTCAGTAAGGTTTTGGTTTTGTCGACTCCACTTAAGGTGATCTAGGAAGTTGATTCATATCATAGTAACTCTTTGTGACATTTTTACCCTAGTAGGCATGTTAACTTGGGTAAATGTGAGAGGAGGGTGTTATAGAGTGATATCAGAGCATGTTTCAACCCTTGGATTGGATGGGCGGAATGTGGTTTTCATGCAAGCATGTAGGTTATCTATGTGCTTTTTATGCATGCATAATGGCGGTCATTGTTATAGTTGTGTTGATTTGTATAAGTTGTTGATGTTGTTGTTGAAATGTGCTTTTCATGAATAGATGTCAATTGTATATGCATTTGTTATGCGTGTCAGTGTCTCTATGTTGTTGTGCATGCATTGTTATGGTTATGGTTATGCATGCATAGTAGGTTAGATATGCATCGTGAGGTCACTGTATATAGTTATGTCATCATGATGTTGTTGATAAGATATGATGATGATATGTTGGCTAAGATAGAGCAGGAGATGTAGACTATTAGAGCGAGGTTGTAGCACTAGACTTTGGGGTAAGAGAAAATCATCATACATGTGTTATATGTTTGGAATGCATGTATGATTATTAATGGTTTTCATATGCATGTTTGTCATTCTATTGTTGTTGTGGTTACATGCATGGTAGATGCTAGTTCATTAGTGTGTTCATATGCATACGCATCAATTAGTCATGAATGGTTGTAAGTTGTTGTTATATGCATTGTGGTCATATGCATGATGAGTATGGCCATTGCAACTAGGATATTGATGTTATATGTATCGCACTGATCTAAATTGACCTGTGCATATGGTTATGGTTATGATATTCAGGTATGAGTCGATATAATTGTGATATTGTGGCATACTAATTTGGATTGACTTATGCAAATGTGATAGCCTCCCCTGAGATACATTGAGGTATGTGTTTTAATATTTCATCTATTGGTTTATCTAATATGGTATGTTTATAGGTTGTTTGACTTTTTTTTATTATTAATTTCATGATATGAGTATGTGTCTATAAGATTGTATGAAGAATGATCTTTTTTTAAGATGGTTGTACTAACTCAATATGTGTTGAGGCAACTGATATGTAGTTGAGTGCAAGTGGGTGATAGTTGTAGTATTATGACTAAATATTGTTAGTTGCTTATGGAATGGCTGTTAGTCCTGGTAAAGGTTGATTTCAAACTAATATACATGATGTTTTGATCTTTGGAACATGTGGCTAACATGTGTGAACAATTGCAGGGCCACATGCTTGGTATTAGCATGACAAGGCAATATTTGATTTGTTTACATAACTAACAATAGCGTGATGTGACAATACATAATAAGACTCAATTGCAACAAGGTAAAAGGTAAAAGAAATGAATTGGGTGAGAATTCCTTTGGGTATGTTTGGAAACCGCAATTCCAAACAAATGAGTGATTTGCATGAATATAGGAAGTCTTCTTAACCTTGATTTGTATGTGCTATGTTCATGAACATGTACTTGACATGTATAACAATTGGTTTTCAATTATGTTGGATCTGTCAAGGAATTGGAGTCCCTTGAGAGATGGCATGGATGTGTTCAGTTACAAGGAAACGTGCTTGGCACAACAAGGAAGATAACTAGTATATTGTCATATTTATTTATATACTAATAATTATGTGTTTATGGTATTATGATGCAGGGATTGCATGGAAAAAAAGACTGCCATGAAATATTTAAGAAGTCTTGGGTTGAGATTTCCCTTGGAAGCATTGGGAACCCATGGGGACTGAGTCATGGTGTTTGTTGGGAGTTTTGTGCTTTCGGTCTTTCGTGATTTCTTTGTGCCTGATTTGTAGTTTTATTTAGGTTTGGCGCATGATCATGACAATTTGTCTATGGTGTCGTATTGTTATTGGTTTTTCATAGTTTTCTACTTGTTTGTTTCTTGTTCTTGCCTTTTATGTTTTGAGGGTCTTGGGAATTGGTTGTGGAAGGAGGAAAGTTAATGGAGCTCAGGGAGAGCTGAATGAAACCCAATAGTTAATGTAAGACTTAGATGAATCTCGGTGCATGAGTAAAGGGCTACTGGAGGCAAGAGTATGACAGTCAGTTGGATTTGTTGTGTCCATTGGGGTAAATGGACGATGGCATGACAACCATAGAAAGGTAACACAGAGGTAAGGTAAATGGATTTTAGGCATCAGATGCCTTGGCTATGCTGGGAATTGTTGTTCTCAATGTTGTGCATGTTGTGCACAAATAAAGGGAGTTCTCGTAAAATCGATCTTATGATATTTGTTAATTTTATTTTGATCATGATCACACACACGCACACACGCACACACACACACACACACATATGTATGCCATTGTCTGACAAGATCGTCAAGGATCATGATTGTTTTACGCTAATGCTTATATGCATATATGTACGTATGTATGTTTTTTATGACAGGGTTGTCAAGGATCGTTCTTGTGGAAGGATTACTTATGCAAGTGAATGGTATGAAAAAGTTCTTGGTCTTATGAGGAATCAAGTGGGAAGAGTATCCCTAATAGATCTATGAGGTCAGTATCATGTGGATATGAATTGATATTATGTGATTATAGTATGTATATGTTTGTGTTATGGGCAGGTAATGTTCAAGCATACATCAGTTGAATGAAAGAAATGTGATATGTGGCATGTTGGGACAATCATGGATAATGGAAAGACACCAGAGGCAATGTTGCTTGGTAGAGTCAATGTGTGGTCTTTGGATGTAACACCCCCTCCTCCGAGGTCTACCCAAGCAACCAGCCAGTCATGCTAAACATGCGACGAGAGAGGCCACTATAAGGGATTCAAACTCCTTGATGACCTTACGAAAATGGAATCGACGGAACACATCAACTAAACCAATCCACATTAGCAGCAACACCCTCATGAGACATGTCAGCCACTCAGACATCTTGTCCTTAAGTCCCATTACTGTTTTAAGCCTTTTAACCCTCGGTCACTCTCATGCTTTAGGCATGACAACGTCCAGAAACCCGGAATCGCTCACACAGACCTATGTGCCAGCATCCATGAACTCTTCTTAGCATACCTCTGCTAGTGTCCCCGATATTTGAGCCACTTTCCTAGCCTAGAATCTTGACCTCTGCCCATAACTTATTACAACCTCGAAAATCCTGGCCTCTGCCTAGAACTTATTACAACCTCTAGAATCCATAAAATACATGATGACAATACTAATAAATCAAAAATAAACCTCAGGACTAGGCCTAAGCATCCCCAACCGGGATTGACATTTTGCCAAACACTTGGCATCAATGCAACCTACAGGTATAGGATACAAGGCAGAGCCTGAATGACTTAAAGCAATTATGAAACATAACAAGAAGGATCACCACCTTATCTATTGAACTTTTATAACATCAATTAGGTCTTTCATCCATCATTTTAACAATTACAAGTAAATACATGAAATAACCATGACATGAACGAATCATATAAACATGCTTATAACTAGCATAAAACCATATAAATATCATAGATATGGCAGCTGCCAAATCCACATATAAACAAGTGCAAAATTAAGATAACTTAGCTTTCATTAATCATAGACAAATCCGACCAGGTTCAGGACTTCCACGTTCCACCCAACCATAGACATGGTTGAACCGAATCTTTCTTCCATCTAGTCACCCCTGTGCCATATTCCAAGCATGAAAGTGGGATCTCATAGAAAAACCAATCCAAGAAAAAACAAGGGAATCTAAAGGTTAAACCACCTCCACCCTCATCAAACCATGAACACACAGAAACCAATGCTCTAATCACAACCAAACCGAACTTGGAATGTCATCTAGAATCCATCACTATCCTTGAGGAATCTTCTATCTCATTGTCTCTCAGCCTTTATCGCAATCCAATCCCGAATCACTAGGCCATAAATTGATACCATTCTCTTCAAATTTACCTCAATCTAAACCCAGATCACTAGGCCCTAAACCGAGATTCCTCCTTCAGGCTTTACTGTGTATCCCACCAAAATCGGTCAAGAGATTCCTAGGCCATTGGGAATGAAACTTGAGACCACCTCTGCCTGGATTCTGAAATCCATCTGAAAAGCCAAAGCTCAAAACCAAGATAAACATCCCAACATACCATGGCATCCAAAAAAATGCAAGGCTAGGCTAAAAACCATTGTCATAACTTGTAAAAACCATGCCACCGACATCAAGAGAACCATACACTGACATGCAAAGCCATGCATGTACAAACCAACTAGGAAATCACACATGCAAAAGGTTACCTGCAAGTATTATTTCTGAAGTTGCTTGATCTTTATTTTCCTTCCTTGACCCTTTCTTTCCTTCCTTTCCCTTTGCTCGTTTTTCCTTCCTTGCTCTGAAGCTAGAGTGCTCCAAGAAAACTCTAAGTGACCAAGAGTGTGTGTGTGTGTGGAGAGAGAGAGAGAGAGAATAATGAGAGAGCTCCAAACTTGAACTAACAAAAGGTTAGCAAAAGCTTTCCTGCTGATCCTCATAAGCCTTTTTATGAATGAGGCCTCTATTTTCTTCATTTTCTATTATTTTCCTTCATTTTCCTCTTCACATGCAACTTGTGACCTTTCACCTTACATTTCTCCTAATTTCCTTTATTTTCATAAATAAATGTGCCAAAAATTACGTTTTTCCTTTTAATTCCTTTGCCTTAGTGTCTACCAATTTTCTTTAGCTAAAACACACATCTAGTGATGCCCACTACGATATATTTTCCCAATCATTCATCTTCGAATAAATATCCCTTAACCATGGTCTTATTTTTCCTTTATTAACTTTTATTACATGAAATTTTCACCAGGAATGTTATAGAACAGTTCCCTTTGGGGAACACCATCCTTAGTGTTAAAGCACACCATGAACTCAACAAAACTGTCGAAAAGAAAACATACTGCCCATGGAGATTTATAACTTAGCTCATTGTAGTATTTACAATGAAATACTTGCTCAAAAGTAAAACATCATGACAACATGACAAGATAACAATCATAATAACATGACACCCACACCAGTTATTGGAGCTTTATAACTTAGCTCGTGGTGGTATTTACATCCATATAGATATACGAAAAAATCAGCAAAACATATGCCAAACATATACCAACATCAAACCAAAACTGCTTTGCCTCAATCGAAAAATGATGAAGGATTTTAATTTTTACCATATTGAGGTTAGAGAGAGTTATAATACTCGTTCTTAGGTGAGTTTCCACAAGGCTCGGTGAAATGATGAGAGAAAGAGGATTTTACATATGTCTGAATGGAATGAATTTGAACACTTATGGAGTCCTTTTGCTTCACACTATCATCAATGGGAGGCTCCAGGTTTTTAGGGTTGGGAGATTAATGGAAGGAGTGTAATGAAAATTATATCGAATGACTATAGTAGAAGGAAAGAAATAAATGGCATTCGATGCGATAAAAGAAAATTCAAAATAGGTCCAGGTGCTCACAGAATTGACCAGTTGCAGGAGGGCATGGCCATCAAAGTGGCACAAAAGGGTCACTTTTTCTATATCTATCATTTTGTGGCTAAGTCTATCTGATATTGTATGATTAGCACAAGGTGTCCACAATTTTTATTTTTTTAAGATTGAAATCAATTTTTATGTACAAGTATTCTCCAAAATACAACTAGGCCATTTTTTCCAAGGGAAGTCCATTTTTTAATCGAGGGATACAGGGTTGGAATACATGGGTGGTTTTCATACTTCCCCATCAATGTTTATAGTTCAACAAAAAAAATTGACGGTTTTGCAAATTTCTTACTTGTATTTGATCAACAAATCACCCCATAAAGAACAATTTACCCCTCAAATTCCATCCCTAAAAGGATGTTAGACCATGCAATAGGGTACTCAATAATATGGTCACCTGGCTTCCTGACATTGAACTAGAGCGATGAGTTTATTTTCACTCAGTTGATTGTTATATAAATTGATTTTTCAAACTTTTAATGACCAAGTATATAAATTACAAATGTTTTCCTATGATAATTGTTTGCCTGAAAATTATTTATTTATAATTTGATTTTCTTAACGTAGTGCCATCTATCATTCAAAGAATCAACCTGAGATTTTGTTTTAACTCCTCCTCACTTTTTCACTTTGGGTTATGCAATATCTATCTATATATATATATATATATATATATTATATATATAGATATAGATATTGATTGCCACAAAAAGTGATCCTCAAGAAGAAGAGTGGGTTAAACGTGTTGTGTTTTTAGCCCAAAATTAATATTAATTTATACTTATATATTTTATATATAATTAAAAATAAATATTTAAATTTTTGTTATGTTTTATATATTTGGTTCTATTTTATGTTATTTAAAATATTAAATAACATTATAATATAAATATGTCATCACATTTAAAGATTAAAGGATATTTTAAGTTAAAAAATTGCATGAATTTGGATTTTTTTTGGATATTATAAAGTTAAAAATATGAATTCTTTATCAATCTTTTTCATATACAAGATATGTCTACTTAATTCTTTTATATATTGTTTTTGGTGTACAAGCTTTTATTTCATCACATCTTGACTATATAAGCTTATACATGGTTTTGACCACTTACTCTTGTATGGTTTTCTTTGCCATTTTCTCCTCCATGATTGTCTCTCCTTATTCTTCCATTTATTCTTTAACCTCTTCCTCCATGATTGTCTCTATGAATTTTTGGATAATTTATTATTTTAAATACATAATTTTGACAAGTACATGTAGGAGATTATAATTATATACTATCAATTCCATTGTCTTTAATTAATAGCACAATGAAAATATCCTTAAATATATCCTAGGCTTTAAAGGCTTAAATGAGAGTGATCACTCTTTTGTATGCCTCATGGCTCCATACCTTATAATATCATCAAAGTTCATATCATATCTTATGTTCATAGCTATGTAATGAACATAACTAATACAAAATACATATAAATATATAATAATTAAATAAAAATAAATAAATTTCCCAAAAGTCAACCTCCTTGAATGCACAATGCACACTTTCTATAGGGATAAGATAAACACATAAATACCATGGTTTCGTATTCCATGTTTCACATATCTAACTTATAAGGTTTTTAGCTTTTTCATTGGTAGTATATCAATCATCATGCTTCCAAGGTTTCATGTTGCCAAATGTTACCAAACATGGAGTTTGAGATTATATATAGCTTCATAGAAGGATATACCTCCAAATTATCCCATAGTCACTGCTACAAAAATACACCTTTAGGGGCGGGTTAGGCTTGCGACAGTCTTGCCAAAGCTATTTCTAATTTTTTTTAGAGATTTAGGGGTAGTTTTTGAACCTCCTCCCGCTTTCCCCACAAAAGTCATGAAAATTAAACCTTTTTGTTGGGGTGGTGGGGCGATTTAGATGACTACACCTAAATAAATTTTCTATGGCAGTTCTTTGAAAATCCCCCTAAAAATCATTAAAATTGGACTTGAGTGGGGGTGCTGGGTGGTTCTTAGATGATTGCCCCTAAACAAAATTTTCATGGTAGTTTCTTGACAGCCCCCCCAAAAAAGGTCATGAGAATTTAACTTTTGGAGGCTTTTTTTGAAACCCTCCCCCAAAAAGTCATAAGAATTAAACATTTATATGTAGTCGTTTAACAACCACCTCTAAAAGTTCAATTCTCGTGACTTTTTTTGGAGGGGGAGGTTGTCCATAATGACCTACAAAAGCTAAATTATCGTGACATTTAAGGGGGGACAACCCCCATTAAAACTTATAACAATGTAACTTTTGGAGGTAGCTTTTAAAACCCCCCCTCCCCCACACCAAGAAAAAAAGAACCATGAGAATTGAGCATTTAGAGGCGGTCAATTAAAAAACTACCTCCAAAAGTTCAATTCTCGTGACTTTTGGGGGAGGGGGGATGGTGGGGTTGGTTGTCCATAACCACCTCCAAAAGTTCAATTATCATCACTTTTAGGGGGGGTTTGACAACTCCCCTTAAAATTTACGACAATATAGTTTTTGGAGGTGGTTTTGAACAACCCCCTACCCAAATTCATGAGAATTGAACTTTCAGAGGTGATTGTTAAATTACCACCTCCAAATGTTCAACTGTCATGAGTATTAGGAAATGGGGATATTTTTTTTTTGTTTGAATGGGACAAGGAGGCATAAGGGTAGCATGAATGGATAGAAGTGGGAGGTCCAAGCATGGTTTATTAAGATCTATAATCCAAGCAAGGAGGGGCTTGGTGGAGTCTTGATGCATGAAGGTCAAGTGTTATGCTATGAGTCCCGAAAGTTAAATGAACATGAGCAAAATTACATAACTCATGATCTAGAGTTAGTTGCCATCATTCATGCATTGAAGATGTAGAGGCACTATATTCTTGGCAGAAAATTCATCCTTATGACTAATCATGGAGGACTGAAGTATTTATTTGAGTAGTCGAAGTTAAATGCAAGGCAAGAAAGATGGCTAGACATGCTCATCGAGTTTTATTTTGAAAACAAATATATAAAGAGAAAAGAGAAAAAAGTGGTTGATGCACTTAACAGAAGGATTCAACTAAATCACGTGGAAGCCATCAGCTTTTATGAAGTGGACCTGGTGGAAAGGGTAAAAAATGCAGGATGATGTGATGAAAAATATCAGCAATTAAGGGAAAAGTTACAACAAGTTAGTGAGGATGAAGAGTATCATCTCATGGGTGATGGTCTAATTAGATTCAAGAATAGAATCTATGTGCCAAATAGTGAGGAATTGAAGAGGTTCTCTTAGAGTCGATCTGGTCAGTCCTATGTCAGAGATCAAAACTCTTTATGCATTTCATTTTTAGGTGTCCCGCTCCATTCACCCAGCTGCATTTCGCTAGGGGCATGCCATAATCTGACGGAGAAGGTCATGCTAGTCATTCCCCCTCATGTCTGGCTCCCGCTGGCTCAGGTCTTTTGTCAACAATCACCAAAGTCCATGACAGTCAAGGTCTGGTCCTTTAAAGGACAAAAGTCATTTTCGATGTTTAGGTCTAGGGATTCATCAATTTGGTCTTTGAAAATATTCAATAAAGCCATGCAGGCCAGAGTGAGGCCCTTACACAGTTATGATTCAGAGAGCTTCATCGTCATGTGGATAGATTTCGACTCTTCTTCAAAACTCTGTTTTGAAGAAAAGTCAAACAGTGTCATTTATGACAAAATTTTCAAAAAATTCATCAGTTGATTTCTTCAGATGCAATCATGGTTTCCGTGGCCAAATGTCCTGTTGTGCAATCCCTGCAAAGAGTGCCGAAAATTTCATCATTTGAGCTAAAATTTCAAAGGGAAAGTGAAAATCAATGTGTTTTAAAGTCAATGAAAAAGTGTCAAAACATAACATTAGAAAAATGGGTTTTTGAGGAGGCAAAAATTTAACCCATCACTTCCAAGGCTATATATAAAAGTTTTCATCAAAATCCAAGGCATTGTGCTAATCCAAGCCTTGGAGAAATATTGCAAAGGGTATGAGTGTGCATCGTGCGTGTTTGAGTGAGTTGGAGGCAGTTTGAAGGAGCGTGGCGCATATACTCAGGGGCGCGACGCACACAGAACTAGCCCATAGTTCAATTTTTCCACGGGCGCGACGCACACACAGGGTACAGCGCACTGGGTTTTGCGTGTGGTGCACACAGACCAAGGGCCAAAACAAGGCCAAATCACCTCCAAATTTTTGTGAAGCCCATCAAATTGAAAGGTAGGCTCTTTGACATCATTTGTTCATCAAGTTTTATAAATGATATGGTGGTTTATAGAGATGTTTGAATGCAACCAAATTCATAAAATCAACCACAAGAAATCACCAAAAACCATGATGGTGCTAGGGTTGCTAGGGTGTGGTGTTAGTGCCAAGGTTTCATTTTACCCCTCATTTTCCCATGACCTACCATTTTTCCTATCCTCCCTTTCTCATTTCTCCTAATATCCCTGCCCTAAATTACTACCAAACCCTCTCCCCTATCCCTCTACTCTTTGGTCAACCTAACACCCCAAACCCTACCTTCTTAAAACCCCAAACCCTACCCTATCAAAATACCCAAAACCCCTCCCATATCCCTAAACTAATTTCTCCCTATAACCCCTATTCCCATCACTTTAATCCCGTCCTAATACTCCCTATTACATTGTTCCCCTCGGTGACAGATATCACAAAGGCACCCAGCCTCACACCATCATCAAAGGGAAGCCTAGGTACAGTACACACAATAGTCATGACATCACAACATTCGTCAGAGTATGAGATGGAGACACAAAGTGACTCATCCTCAGAAGAGTAGGCTCCCAGGAGACATCACAAGAGTGGCAAACATGCCAGGGATGAGCCCACTACCCTCACTGAATTACAAGCATGCCCTCTTGCCATGTCATGTTTCCAGCACCTAGCATGTTTTGAATTTTGTCAAAGGGTGGAAAATGTTAGAGTTCATCATGAGTTGGCCCGTCTATTTGTGCTTCATCTACATGGAGGTCAGTCTACCTTGGCAGGGGTCACTTTCACATTGACACCCGAAACTATATCAGTGGCAATAGGTATACCAAATGTTGGAGAACAGTGGCATAAGAAGAAGAAGGTGGATAGGCAACACTATGAGCCTTACATCAAGGTCAAATTCTTGAGTCAGCTCACAAGAGTATTTCCCTTCAGACACTTGAAAAACGAGTATGCTCCACTCATGAGATTGATCATGAAATACTTCACCTGTGAGGGGAGGTTCTCTCGACTATATGCCTATCACATCCGGTTTCTCATGCACTTTACCAGGGTGAGGATGATGAACCTCCCATTTTTCATATGCAGGAACATAGAGAGGATGAACACCTTCATGCTGCATAAGACCCCTCAGCAGCAGCTTAACAGTGTGTATCACTTTACTCTTATCCAAATTTTGGTAGATCATCAGTTGGCATTGCAGGGCATTGCTTGGGAGGACTTCATCTCCCATGACTTCTTTAGCACATCACAGGTACTATCAGATCCAGAGCAGGAGATGGGTGGTCCTTCTGATCAGTATGAGCACCATGAGACCACTACCATGCTAGTTTTTGTTACATATCAGAGAGGCAGTAGGGGCCTTACTTCCGGCATCAGCAACACAGGTACTGGACAAGGGCAAGAGGCCCATGCATGATGAGGGGCCATCAGGTGAACAGGAGACCGATGTCATCCTCATTCAGGATGATGAGGTAGAGGCGAAGAATGCCCGACTTAGGATGACCGTTTAGGAGCAGAACACGGAGATCCAAGACTTTTCACTCAATGCAAAGAGGGTCAGATGGATCATCAAGTATCTGGAGTAGAGGAACAAGCAGATTGAGGACCAGCAGGCAATCATGGAGCTACAAAGCATCCGTGAGAATCGACAAGTTGCCCAACAAAGGAGGATCGAGCTCACTACCTTGGAGCAAGAGATCAACAATGACCGTGATTCCTGGTGAGAGCGGATCAATATCCAACTGGAGAGACTGCTGGAGAAGGCCAACAGAGACAAAACCATACAGAGGAGGATGGCTTGTCATTACAGGGCACGGAACATGAGTGCAAAGGCTCGGATAAGGAACTTGAAGGCCAAATTGAGCAGAGCAACAAAAGAGGCAAAAGAGCAAGATCGGCTTCGAATCTTGGCTGAAGCTTCTATGGCCCAGTATGGTGCCTCTTAGAGAACCTATAGCCCAAATTTCAAGAAATTTGGGACAATTTTGGTCACATGGAAATATTTTGGCACAAACACAGGTTTTTTCTCCCTGTGCGCCGGATTGGGAGCTCCAAATGAGAAATGGCTTGCATTTTTGGATTCAGCATGCAAAATCACAACTACTGGAACTCGAGAAAGAAATTTAGGCATGATTTAAGTCTCCAGGAGACCAAAAACACCCAAAAAATGGCCTCACTGCCCCTATTTTGACACACAGGAAGCAGTCTTTGGAGAATGAAGATTTGGAGGGGCAAATGAGCTCCAAATTCAAAAATTCCACTTGGGTTAGAAAGTAGACAGGACAGGATTTCCAACAAGCACACTTGGGCACATTTTGGACTCCTGCAAGTGCCTAAAAACTGGCCCCAAAGTGGAACTACCCATATAGAAAGTGGCGCGACGCATATAGGAAAAAAGGCCCAATTTGCCTGTGTTTCGCAAAATTTTGTTTCGTGACTTTTCATAAGTGGGCCCTCTCATATACACTTCACTTTTTCGACATCAAAGGCAACATTTAAAGTATTTTCACTCCATATGGGCGTCTATCCAGGTGGCAAAGGAAGGCAAAGGGTCACCCAAGCCATTTGTCATGTTTGTGACGCTGCACCTTGTCTAATCAATTTAACGTCTTAAATTGCTCTACATAAATTATCAATCAGGGTATCGTAAACTAATGAAGTGTGGTGCACTATATGTGCTTAGTTAACCTTTCTCTTACTTCGTTGTTTTATAGTTTATGTTGTTTTTGGGGTTTTGTTCTTGTTGGTTTTCTAAAGTGTTTAATGCAAATGGAAATCCTATTCTAAGGTCTTAAGAATACTTTTAAAGGACAAGTATGGATAAATATTTCAAGACAAGGCCTATGTCCCTAATGGTAACTTCCAAAACTTAGCACTTCAAAAGAACTTAAAAACATGTTATTGATGGAGTTAGTATTTAAACAAAATTGTAAATATACAACTAGTTCAATCAAAATAAAATGCAATAACCAAATAATGAGCTAATGACTATGAGACCCAATATCCTTGTTGCTTCAGCAAAAGGACAAGATGATTCTATCATGTCATTAGTTCAATCAAAATAAAATGCAATAACCAAACAATGAGCTAATGACTATGAGACCCAGTATCCTTGCTGCTTTAGCAAAAGGACAAGATGATTCTATCATGTCATTAGTCATTAAAAGGCTATGTGCATCACTAATCTACAGTGAACTTGAAAGCAATTTATGTACAGCTAATATACATAAGCATAACAAAATTAAATGCAAAATTGAATGACAACTATACAAGGCAGGGGCCCTCTGCCACCTATGAAATCAATGCAAAATTGAACACACTTGCATGAATTAAAATTGCATGAATGAAAAATCTAATCTATCAAACTTGAAAGTAATCAAATCAAATCAAAGCAATATTTACAAAATGAAATCTATTCTAC
>APFE030008287.1:2879-39654 GCA_000404065.3 Pinus taeda | reverse complement strand
ATGATTCTTTCCACTCAAATTCGAATTTGGCCTTAGAGTGCCACATAAGGGTTTTCTAGAAGCCTCCTTTCAACCTACACATGTCAACAATCTCAACCCATTGGTTAGGTGTAAGCTTATGCACATTATTTCCTAATTTTTAACCACAAATTCACTTAAAAGGCTTAGAATTAATAAAGATTGGAAAAACATAAATGTGGCCCAATGATAATGAAAGTGGGATGAATGTGGTGACATAGTAGTGAAATGGAGGTGGTATAATGGACATAATATTGAAAGTGTAATGGAAATGAATGACATTTTCAAGACTCAACACACCTGTAGCTGATGTTTGGCTCTCCACCTTCATTTTGTAATGATTCGAGTAACTCCCCAACCCTTGGGCATTCTATCTCTTCATGGCACATTCTATATATTGTATGCAAACTATTTGCAAAGGGTTGGTTGGCTTGTAACTTCTGGGAGACTGTGGGAAAGAAACACTGTTTCTTCATTGTATATTTTTTACAGAGGATTAATGAAAGGCAGCGGCTCTGTTTCATGAGATTCATGTGGTTGTGAGTGTAGCAAATGTGTCTCTTATGTTTCATATGTATCTTGTTATGTTTCATAGTTCATTTCATATGCATTTCCAGTGAAATTTTCTAAGTGGATAAGGTAGAATTCAATTTTATTGCTCTACCTGTGGGAAAATTTCATGTTTCAGTGTTCATTCTTCTGTTGAAAAGGATTCATGTCATCCATGCCCTTTTCACCCTCTTAATCAATCTCTCCATTCCGAACTATTTTAAACTAAATTGCTAGGATTTCCGCCTATCTTGCCTCATGAAGTAATCTATGCCTCTGTATTCAGTTCTCTATTCATTGAGGTCCATTGGTCCCATACCATCCCAGAAACACAGTCATTCATAAAAATCACTTCTTGTATCCATATTCACTTACTAGCCTAAGATAAAAATTTCATTGTAAGTCATCTCAGGCCATTTCGTTTATCTATTCACTGAGTGTGACTCAGAGAGATCCCTCTCCTGTTCTGGTAGGGCTAGCTACTAGACTGAGCTTGGTTTGTGTTACCCTGAATTTTGCCTTCCTTCAGCCTAAGGCGGATTTAGGTGCTAACATAGTGGCGACTCCACTGGGGACAAAATCAATCCCCTTGATTCTTAATAATTCTAAGCTTCCGGATGATAAGTTTAGGATTTGATTGGCTGAGTAAAGTTGGTTGTGTCCTTTGATTTTTCTCAATAACACGTTGGCTTCTAGAAGATACACCAAAGCTAATCCAGATCTCTACCCTCCGCACATCTACGAAAATCCCAATTTGATTTAAAAAATTCACCGTTAAGAAAGTTCTATATCACCCGTGTTCAAATCCCATTCATGCCCGGACATTTTTGAGTATATTGAAGAGCTAGAGTTTGATGAGCAGTTTGAATTATCATTGTTCGAAACAAAATCCGAAAGGGCGGTTGACTCCACTGTCCACAATCCACAGTTTCTTGTAGACTTGGAGATGGAAAGGGCTAACCGGTCAATTGATAACTACATAGTAGCTCGGCTTCAAACTCCAATTGCTAGCCCCTTACAAACTGTGCACACTCCCCCAACACCTCTGAGGACAAATCCACCAAGATTGATGGCTGCCCATTTTTCACCTCTTATTTTGCCTCAAGTTTTAGATGATATGGCTGCAGATTATCAAAGCAAAATCCCATTTTTTTTATGGCACTCCTAATGGCATTATTGCTCAGCGACATGTGGATAGATTGGCAGACTTCTATGAACTTCATGAGATCTATGCGGAGAATGTGGCAATGAGACTCTTTGTACAAACATTTGCAGGTGAAATGAGGAAATGGTTTAGAGGTTTTTCGACTGCTCGTATCGCTACCTTGGCTGACCTACAAAGACAATTTTTAAACCACTGGGAAGTGAAAAAGGATCCTGTTCAAATCCTGGCTGAATATGAGCAAATCAAAAGAAACGCTAGTGAGTCGGTCCAAGATTATTGCATTAGATTCAATTCAGTTTATAATGAAATTCCACATCTAAGGCCACCTATGGGACTAGCCATGGTGAAGTTCCCAGATGGTTTTGATGCTGATGTGGCTTATCAATTGAGAAAAAGAGAACCGGCCACAATGGAAGATATGCAGAAGACAGCGGTCAGCGTTGAAGCAAATCTGTTGACCAAGAGAGCTAGAGCAAAATCATAGAAGAAGGTCACTGCAAAGGAAGAACCTTCCTCGGTAGATCAACTACTTCAGAAGGTAGAGAAGATGCTTGAAAGAGTGAAACTTGACAAACTGAAGCCACAAGTTAGAAATCCTAACTTTCATGGCAGCAACAACCACAATATAGAATAAGACAGAGAGATCAACTCGCCCAAGAGCAGATTGTACAACAGCCAGTACAGACACCTTTGCAGCAAGATTTTGTGCATGGACCGGAATTAGATGAGGACAGGAATGTAATAGGTGAAGAAAATCACCTCTTCACTCCTGACGATTTGCCTATTTATCTCACCTAGGATGAAGAGTATGCAGAGAGTTCAGCTTACACAAAGACGTAGATTTCATCCTAACAAATGACATTGTCTTGGAGGAAGAATCCGATGAATACCAAAGAGGCTATATGAATGCTTTTTCCGCCCAACAACAGCGATATGCACTTAGAAACCGAGATGTTCCAGTCAGACCCATTCAAAAAAGGAAGGATGTTGAGGCATCAAAGAATGATTCAACAGTCACACAAAGGAAAGGAAAGGAGGTGGTTGATCCGGAGAGTAGCAAATCACCATCACTAGAACAATCACATCAACAAGTTTCATCGAAAGAAAAGGAAAGGAAAGAAATCCCAGTCAAAGAGGTAGAAAAGATTCCCGCTTTCAATTTAGAGAATGAGATTTCTAAATTGAAGATATCCATCCCCTTGACTGAAATAATGAAGAACAACAGTTATAAAGGAAAAGTATCTAAAATGTTGAATTTGGACCCAATGTTTGACATGGTGAATGTCGAAGATGATCAACCTGAAATGATTTTTGGGCCAACATCAAATGGTGAGTCTCCTAATAGTGATGTGCCACCTTTTTACACCAGTTTAAGGTTGCATGATTTTGTGTTACATAACGCCATGTTCGATTTCGGAGCTTCTCACAATCTCATGCCCAAGGCGATCATGGATAAGCTTGGTCTGGACATCACCCGGCAATATCATGATCTCTATTCGTTTGATTCCAGCAGAGTAAGATGTATAGGTCTCATCAAAGACTTGGTTGTGAGTTTGGATCAACTCCCAATGACAAATGTTTTGATGGATGTTGTGGTAGCAGACATTCCTCCAAGGTTTGGCATGCTTCTTTCCAAGTCTTGGGTAGCGAAAATGAAAGGGACACTACAGCTAGATTTCTCCTATGCAACGATTCCAGTGTTTGGGAAAATGAGGAAATTGTATCGGGAACAAAAAATGAAGTACATGATCACAAGCAAGGAGAAACCAATAAATCATCCAATTAACTATGTACATACAGATATAGAGTCTTGTGTTTTGTATTCAGATAGTTTAAATGATATAGATAGTCAGTTAGTAGAAGCAGATAATATTCCGGAAATAACAGAAAATTTCAGAGAAATTTTAAAGAAAGAAGGACAAGAACAACAGAACATCGTTGAGCAATTAGCTGATAACAATGGACAGCAAGCAGACAAGTCACAACAAACAGATTTCCAGCACTTGCAAGAGGAGGAAGAAGGTTTGTGGACCATGGATTTCGATGGAGCGGTGGGAAATGATGGCGCTGGAATTGGAATTTGGGTACGCAGTCCTTTCTCCGCCCCAAATAAAGTCCCTAGTAATGTGCGGGTATGCTCTTACAAGTTGGCTTTTGAGTGTTCAAATAATAAAGCTAAGTATGAAGCTCTGGTTGCTGGCCTAAAGATTATAAGAAAGCTAAATGCTAAGAGGATTTCAGTATATGGCGACTCTGAATTGGTTATCAAGCAGGTCAGAGGCGAATATCAAGCAAATCATCCTAGGATGCGGGCTTACCGTAATGTAGTCCTAGACATTTTAAAATTATTTTCAGAATACACCTTGACATGTGTGCCTCATATACAAAATAGTATTGATGATGCTCTTGCCAAGGCAGCAAGTAGTTTGAAGATCCCAATGAACTCGAGCAACAAATTCGAAATCCATGTCAAGCATCATCCAATCGTTCCAGACAATCAAATATATTGGCAAGTGTTCCAAGATGATGAGGAGATTGATGATTTTATACAAAACAAAGGCAAGTTCAAAGAGACCTCAATTGATGAAGAAAATGACGATGGTAAAGGTAATGGTACAGATGAGGTGCAAATCAATGAAATGGACGTGTTGCAGCTGAAGAATAACGTTATTCCCAAAGGCGTGATACCTCTAGAAGAACTCTTTGATCAAGATGATGTAGCCTGCAAGCCAACATTGCAACCAACAGAGAAGGGTGTGGAAGAGGTCAATATCGGAACAGCTGCAAATCCTAAATTGGTAAAATTGTCCAAAGCATTGCCGCCAAAGATCAAGGACAAATATATCAGTTTGATGTCTTCATTCGTAGATGTGTTTGCTTGGGACTATTTCGACCTAAAGACATATGATACTAATATAATTTAGCACACTATACCCATCAAGCCCAATCAAAAACCATTCAGACAGAAGTTGAGAAGGCTAACTCCAAAGTTGTTGCCATCTATTGAAAAGGAGATCAACAGGTTGTACAAATAAGGAATCATTGTGCCAATCAGATTTTCGGATTGGATCTCTAACTTGGTGCCCATAAGGAAGAAGATAGGTGAGATTCGCTTATTTATTGATTTCAGAAATCTCAACAAAGTTTCATTGAAAGACAATTATCCACTGCCCAAAATGGACCATATACTTCAGCGAGTAGTGGGAGCATCTTGTATGTCACTGCTTGATGGTTATTCCGGATATAACCAAGTTTCTATCCATGAGGATGACCGAGACAAGACAGCATTCACCACTCCATGGGGAACCTTTCATTACGCTAAAATGCCATTCGGTTTGAAGAATGCAGGCGCCACATTTCAGCGGGCAATGGACTTGGCTTTTGCAAATGAGAAGGATGTCTTTCTGGTGGTGTACCTCGATGATTTGATGTTGTTTTCCAAATCTGATGAAGAGCACATGTACCATCTTAAAACGGTCTTTCATAAGTGCAAAAAATATGGCTTGTCACTGAATCCAAAGAAGAGCTTGTTCGCCATGGAGGAAGGCAAATTACTCGGGCACATTATCTCAAAAGATGGCATTCGTATTGACCCAACACGTGTGCAAGCAATTCAACAAATTGATCTGCCCTGGAATAAAAAAGAGATACAATCGTTCAATGGTAAGATGAATTTCCTACGCCGCTTTGTACCCAATATTGCTAAGCACCTAAGAGAGATGACAAACATGTTTAAGAAGGACAACCAAGTGAAATGGACGGAGGAGGCTGTAAAATCTTTCAATTTGGTCAAATTGGCTCTTTTCTTGGCTCCAGTTCTAGTAAGCCCGGACTACACTTAGGATTTCATATTGTTTTCATTTTCTTCTGAGCATACTATGGCAGTGGTGTTATTGCAGAAAAGAGATGATCATGAAAGACCCATTGCATTTTTTAACAGAGCTATAAGAGACGCAGCCTTAAAGTACAACATCATTGAGAGGCAAGCCCTTGCACTTGTGAAGGCATTGAAATATTTCCGAGTGTATATTTTACATTCTCACATTCTGGCCTATGTTCCTAACGCTGTTGTGAAAGATGTTTTAGTGCAGACCGATCCGAAAGGAAGAAGAGGCAAATGGATTTCAGCCTTGCTGGAATATGATGTGGAAATAAAGCCCACAAAGTTGGTGAAAGGACAGGGATTGGCGAAGTTAATGGCTGAATCAAACTTGCATGCCTTGGACATAAATCTGATTGCTGCTATGTCCGATGAGAATGAGGAAGAATCGTCAATTCAGGTATCTGAAATGTTTTCCCTTTCTCCATGGTATTCAAATATCATATATGTGCTTAAAAATTTGTCACCACCACCCGGCATGACTAGAAACAAAGCGAGAACACTCAAGTTGAAGGCTTCCAAGTTTTGCATTCTTAATTCTGCATTATATTGGAAAGACCCCAGTGGTGTCTTGTTAAATTGTTTGGTGGAAAAGGAAGCGAAGAAAGTCATGGAGGACTGCCACCAAGGAGACTATGGTGGTCACCTTTTTTGGAAGTCAACAGCAAACAAAATTCTGAGAGCAGGGTACTATTGGCCGACATTGTTTGCTGATGTATATAAGATGGTTAAGTGTTGTCATAAGTGTCAAATTTTTGAAGGAAAGCGGAAGTTGCAGCCTCTACCACTCAAGCCCATAGAGGTGAGTGCCCCTTTGCAGCAATGGGGATTGGATTTCATTGGTGAAATCCATCCCGCTTCTTCTAGACAGCATAGATGGATCCTCACAGTCACATATTATTTCACGAAATGGATTGAGGAAATTCCCATCAGACAAGCTACAGATGCAGTAATCATTTCATTCCTTGAAAATAACATCTTGTCTCGCTTTGGTTGCCCGAATAAGCTAATCACTGATACCGCAATAGCTTTCAAATCAAAAAGGATGGTAGAGTTTTGTCATAAATATCACATCATTTTGGGTCAGTCAACGGCCTATCATTCGCAAGGCAATGGATTGGCAGAATCTTCGAACAAATCATGGGTCAACATAATCAAGAAGCTGCTGGAAATAAATAACAAGTGCTGGCATAAGAGGTTGGTAAATGCGCTTTGGGCAGATCGGGTCAGTTAGAAGAAATCCGTAGGCACGTCACCGTTTGAGCTTGTTTATGGAGTCGATACAGTATTTCCTACCTCTCTCACTGCCCCGATTGTCAAACTTCTTCAGGATGCTGGCAGTGAAGAAGATCCCATGCAGAGAACGTTGAATCAGATGGTCCACTTGCAGCAAACTAGAGAAGAAGTTTTCAAGAACACATCCAAATTGCAGGAGAAAATCAAGAAACTTTATGACAGAAAGGCAAAGGTGGACAAATTTCAGGTGGATGATGAGGTGCTGAAGTGGCATGCAAGGAATGAGGAGAAAGGCAAGCACGGTAAGTTCGAGAACCTCTGGAAAGGTCCTTTCAAGATTGCAGCATATCGGGGGCAGAATGCCTTTCTTCTGAAGGAAATGAATGGGGAAGATTGTCTAGGAGGCTGATCAATGGTCGGTTGCTCAAGCGGTACCATTTCTAAGTTATTAATGCTACTTCCACTGTCACTGTAAATACCATTTTATTTCAGTTTTGTTAGAGCTGGTCAACTTAGCCTTTAAGTCATTTTAATGTCAAGTTTGAGTCAGTTTTTTTTGGTCATTTCTGTTTCATAAATGAGTCAGAGTCCTGTATTATTTATCAAAATGATGACTCCATAGCCCAACGGATGAAGGCACTGTCTAGCTCTTCCAGAGATCTACTGTTCTTGGCACCTCCAAGGAGCTACCATCCCCCATTGGAGCCAATGTTAGAGTCGGTCTGGTCAGTCCTCCGTCAGAGATCAAAACTCTTTATGCATTTCATTTCTAGGTGTCCCACTCCATTCACCCAGCTACATTCCACTAAGGGCATGCCATAATCTAACGGAGAAGGTCATGCTAGTCATTCCCCCTCATGTCTGGCTCTCGCTGGCTCAGGTCTTTTGTCAACAATCACCAAAGTCCATGACAGTCAAGGTCTGGTCCTTTAAAGGACAAAATTCATTTTCGATGTTTAGGTCTAGGGATTCATCAATTTGGTCTTTGAAAATATTCAATAAAGCCATGCAGGCCAGAGTGAGGCCCTTACACAGTTATGATTCAGAGAGCTTCATCATCATGTGGATAGATTTCGACTCTTCTTCAAAACTCTATTTTGAAGAAAAGTCAAACAGTGTCATTTATGACAAAATTTTCAAAAAAGTCGTCAGTTGATTTCTTCAGATGCAATCATGGTTTCCGTGGCCAAATGTACTGTTGTGTAATCCCTGCAAAGAGTGCTGAAAATTTCATCATTTGAGCTAAAATTTCAAAGGGAAAGTGAAAATCAGTGTGTTTTAAAGTCAGTGAAAAAGTGTCAAAACATAACATTAGAAAAATGGGTTTTTGAGGAGGCAAAAATTTAACCCATCACTTCTAAGGCTATATATACAAGTTTTCATCAAAATCAAAGGCATTGTGCTAATCCAAGCCTTGGAGAAATGTTGCAAAGGGTGTGAGTGTGCATCGTGCGTGTTTGAGTGAGTTGGAGGCAGTTTGAAGGAGCGCGACGCATATACTCAGGGGCGCGGCGCACACAGAGCCAGCCCGCAGTTCAATTTTTCCATGGGCGCGACGCACACCCAGGGCGCGGCGCACTGGGTTTTGCATGTGGTGCACACAGACCAAGGGCCGAAACAAAGCCAAATCACCTCCAAATTATTGTGAAGCCCATCAAATTGAAAGGTAGGCTCTTTGACATCATTTGTTCATCAAGTTTTATAAATGATATGGTGGTTTATAGAGATGTTTGAATGCAACCAAATTCATAAAATCAACCACAAGAAATCACCAAAAACCATGATGGCTAGGGTTGCTATGGTGTGGTGTTAGTGCCAAGGTTTCATTTCACCCCTCATTTTCCCATCACCTACCATTTTTCTTATCCTCCCTTTCTCATTTCTCCTAATATCCCTGCCATAAATTACTACCAAACCCTCTCCCCTATCCCTCTACTCTTTGGTCAACCTAACACCCCAAACCCTACCTTCTTAAAAACCCAAACCCTACCCTATCAAAATACCCAAAACCCCTCCCATATCCCTAAACTAATTTCTCCCTAGAACCCCTATTCCCATCGCATTACTCCCGTCCTAATACTCCCTGTTTCATTGTTCCCCTTGGTGACAGATATCACAAAGGCACCCAACCTCACACCATCATCAAAGGGCAACCTAGGTACAGTACATACAACAGTCATGACATCACACCATTCATCAAAGTATGAGATGGAGACACAAAGTGACTCATCCTCAGAAGAGCAGACTCCCAGGAGACATCACAAGAGTGGCAAACATGTCAGGGGTGAGCCACTTGCCATTACAAGAATGCCCTCTTGCCATGTCATGTTTCCATCACTTAGCATGCTTTGAATTTTGTCAAAGGGTGGAAAATATTAGAGTTCATCATGATTTGGGTCGTCTATTTGTGCTTCATCTACATGGAGGTCAGTCTATCTTGGCCGAGGTCACTTTCACATTGACACCTGAAACTATATCAGTGGCAACAAGTATACCAAATGTTGGAGAACAGTGGCATAAGAAGAAGAAGGTGGATAGGAAACACTATGAACCTTACATCAAGGCCAGATTCTTGAGTCAGCTCACAAGAGTATTTCCCTTCAGATACTTGAAAAATGAGTATGCTCCACTCGTGAGATTGATCATGAAATACTTCAGCTGTGAGGGGAGGTTCTCTCGACTATATGCCTATCACATCTAGTTTCTCATGCACTTTACTAGGGTGAGGATGATGAACCTCCCGTTTTTCATATGCAGGAACATAGAGAGGATGAACACCTTCATGCTGCATAAGACCCCTCAGCAGCAGCTTAACAGTGTGTATCACTTTTCTCTTATCCGGATTTTGGTAGATCATCAGTTGGGATTGCAGGGCATTGCTTGGGAGGACTTCATCTCCCGTGACTTCTTCAACACATCACAGATACTATTAGAGCCAGAGCAGGAGATGTGTGGTCCTTCTCATCAGTATGAGCACCATGAGACCACTACCATGCTAGTTTTTGTTACATATCAGAGAGGCAGTAGGCACTTGTTTGCAGCAGCAAAGCGAGTGTTATCTCCACCCAGGGTGGAAGGGGCCTCGCTTCTCGCATCAGCGACACAGGTACTGGACAAGGGCAAGAGGTCTGTGCATGATGAGGGGTTATCAGGTGAACAGGAGACCGATTTCATCCTCATTCAGGATGATGAGGTAGTGGCGGAGAATGCCTGACTTAGGATGACCATTCAGGAGCAGAACACGAAGATCCAAGACTTGTCACTCAATGTGGAGAGGGCTAGATGGATCATCAAGTATCTGGAGCAGAGGAACAAGCAGCTTGAAGACCAGCAGGCAATCATGGAGCTGTAAAGCATCCGTGAGAATCGACAAGTTGCCCAACAATGGAGGATCGAGCTCACTACCTTGGAGCAAGAGATCAACAATGACCATGAGTCCTGGTTAGAGCGGATCAATATCCACCTGGAGAGAATGCTGGAGAAGGCCAACAGAGACAAAACCATACTGAGGAGGATGGCTTGTCATTACAGGGCACGGAACATGAGTGCAAAGGCCGGGATAAGGAGCTTGAAGGCCAAATTGAGCAGAGCAACAAAAGAGGCAAAAGAGCAAGATCGGCTTAGAATCTTGGCTAAAGCTTCTATGGCCCAGCATAGTGCCTCTTACAGAACCTCCAGCCCAAATTTCAAGAAATTTGGGACGATTTTGGTCACATGGAAATTTTTTGGCATAAACACCGGTTTTTTCTCCCTGTGCGCCGCACCACTGGTGCGGCGTGTAGGATTGGGAGCTCCAAATGAGAAATGGCTTGGATTTTTGGATTCAGCATGAAAAATCACGACTACTGGCACTCGGGTAAGAAATTTGGGCATGATTTGAGTCTCCAGGAGACCAAAAACACCCAAAAAATGGCCTCACTGCCCCTATTTTGACACACAGGAAGAAGTCTTGGGAGAATGAAGATTGGGAGGGGCAAATGAGCTCCAAATTAAAAAATTCCACTTGGGTTGGAAAGTAGACATGACAAGCTTTCTAACAAGCACACTTGGGCACATTTTGGACTCCTGCAAGTGCCTCAAAACTAGCCACAAAGTGGCACGACGCATATAGAAAATGGCATGGCACATATAGGAAAAAAGGCCCAATTTGCCTCTGTTTCACGAAATTTTGATTTGCGACTTTTCATAAGTCGGTCCTCTCATCTACACTTCACTTTTTCGACACCAAAGGTGGCATTTAAAGCATTTTCACTCCAGATGGGCATCTATCCAAGTGGTAAAGGAAGGCAAAGGGTCACCCAAGCCATTTGTCATGTTTGTGACGCTGCACCTGTAGCTGATGTTTGGCTCTCCACCTTCATTTTGTAATGATTCAAGTAACTCCCCAACCCTTGGGTGTTCTATCGCTTCATGGCACATTCTATATATTGTATGCAAACTATTTACAAAGGGTTGGCTAGCTTGTAACTTCTGGGAGACTGGGAAAGAAACTCTATTTCTTCATTGTATATGTTTTACATAGGATTAATGAAAGGCAGCGGCTCTGTTTCATGAGATTCATGTGGTTATGAGTGTAGAAAATGTGTCTCTTATGTTTCATATGTATCTTGTTATGTTTCATAGTTCATTTCATATGCATTTCCAGTGAAATTTTCGAAGTGGATAAGGTAGAATTCAATTTTATTGCTCTGCTTATGGGAAAATTTCATGTTTCAGTGTTCATTCTTCTGTTGAAAAGGATTCATGTCGTCCATTCCCTTTTCACCCTCTTAATCAATCTCTCCATTCCGCACTCTTTTAAACTAAATTGCTAGGCTTTTCGCCTATCTTGCCTCATGAAGTAATCTGTGCCTTTGTATTAAGTTCTCTGTTCATTGAGGTCCACTGGTCCCATACCATCCCAGAAACACAGTCATTCATAAAAATCACTTCTTGTATCCATATTCACTTACTAGCCTAAGATAAATATTTAATGTAAGTCATCTCAGGCCATTTTGTTTATCTATTCACTGAGTGTGACTCGGAGAGAGCCCTCTCCTGTTCTGGTAGGGCTAGCTACCAGACTGAGCTTGGTTTGTGGTTACCCTGAATTTTTCCTTCCTTCAGCCTAAGGCGGATTTAGGTGCTAACAGGTTCATCATGAGAGAGTCCCATGACAAGCCATATTCAAGCCATCTCTAATACCAAAAGACACTCACAACCATTAAAAAGTTTTATTTTTCGTCAAATTTGAAGAAAGAAGTGGTTGATTTTGTTGCTAAATACATAGAATGTCAGTAAGTAAACGACGATTGAAAATGTCTAGTAGGTTTGTTGCAACCCATTCCCATTTCAGAATGGAAGTGGGAGGTGATCTCCATGGATTTCATTACCAGTTTACCAAAAAACTGCAGACAACATGACGCAATTATGGTGTCGATTGACAAGTTGAGCAAGGTGGCACATTTTACGGTGGTTAAATCCACCATCTCAGCTAGTGAGGTGGCTCAAATTTTCATAAAATAAATTGTGAGGTTGCATGGAGTTCCCAAGAAGATATCTTAGATAGGGATGCTAAGTTCACTTCCAAATTTTTGAAGGAGCTATTTGTAGGATTGTGGACTGTCAAATTGGCCTTTATTACTACTTAGCATCCACAAATTGATGGACAAACAAAAAAGGTGAACTGACTCCTCGAAGACATGTTAAGAATGTATGTAATGCACCAACTAAAGAAGTGGGAAGAGTATCTTCCACTTGTAGAATCTGCATATAACAATGGCTACCAAGAGTCCTTTAAAATGAGCCCATTTGAGGCACTACATGAGAGGATTTGTAATACTCCTATTAGCTAGAATGATCAAGTGAATAGGGTCCTTATTGGACCTGACATGCTCAAGGAAATGGAGTATAAAATGCAGGTTATAAGACATAATTTAAAGCTGGCACAAGATAGGCAGAAAAGCTATGCCAACCAACATAGGATACATAAAGCGTTCCTAGTTGGGGAACATTTTTATTTGTGGATTAAACCCAAGAAAAGTTTCTTAAGGATTGGGTCATGTGCCAAGTTGGAACCATGGTATTATGGGCCCTTTGAGATCCTTGAAAGGTTGGACTAGTGGCTTATAGGATAGGCTTACCTCTATTAGTAAATGTTGATGATGTTTTCCATGTTTCTTTGCTTAGGAGATATGTACAAGATTTTGATCATGTGATTGATTGGTCTGTGCTACAGGTGGAACTAGAAGGAGAGTTCTATCTAGAGCCACTATGCATCTTAGATCAGAGGAGCACCATGCTCCAGAATCGAGCAATAGAGCAAGTCAAACTATAGTGGATGCACTTTGGACCTAAGGAAGCCGCTTGGGAAATGGGTGACTCGATGAGGGAAGCATATCCTTTTTTGTTTGTTGGTTAAAACAAATGTATATGTGTAAATATTGTATATAGTTGTACATATAAAGCTCCATAAGCTATATGTAATTACTTAAGAATGTCTTTTGTTGCATATCAGTAAAGAACACCAAGGATGATGTTCCTCCAAAGGGGAGGGGTTTGTGACAATCCCAATTGCTTAACCTCATTTTGCAATGTAAATATTTTCATAAAAGAATTATGGGATGAGTATGGGACACAGATTCCATAGATTGGATGGTTACTTGCTTGGGATGTTTAGTTTATTTATTGCAGGAAAACTAGATTGTTTTAGGACAACTATAAAAGGTTGGTTATTGTGCCTTTGATGGACTGATTTTTAAAAATTAATGAATTGCAAGAAGGTACACCAAAACCATACTCTCTTGGTAGTTTTGACAAGCAAGAAGGACACAACAAAAAAGGAGGTCGACGTATGTTGTTATGGAAACCACACTAGAGCATGCAAAAAGGAAATGTGTCATTGAACCCCATTAACCAATTGATGACAGAGGGATACATGGCTCACTTGCCATTGGTTGGTAAGATCTATTGGCAGTGTCATCTGTCAGAGGTTCTACAGAGGAGAAGACAACCCAGACAAGCAGAGAATAAAAGAACCACCGTGGACGAGAACATGGGGAGGATAGGGAGGAGTCAAATGAAAAATAAGTCAGAGAGAGCATGCACTCAAGAGTGGGGAAAACAAGAAGAACATTTGAAAAAAATGAAGAAGGGCGGCACACACATAACCATTAGGAGATGAAGGAAGAAGGTAGAGAAAATCATTGTGGAGTAACACATGTGGGAGATATTTCTAGTTGGTTCTAGGGCTCCAAGATGATTTGTCTTATTTTTTGTTTCAGAAATAGAGGGATGGGAGGAGCTTCTCCACGTGAGTGTAAACCTTGAGACACCCAGGGGGCTGGAGGGTGGAGATTTTTTTTCTCTATAATCACTTGATAGCCTAGCTAGAGGTTTAGCTCTTATATTCCTAGTAGGAAGTTCTAGAGTATCCTTTGCTTGTTTGAGTGGTTGACAGTGGATTCTCGATTCCCTTAGTGGGTGGAACCACTGTGTTTCAGGGTGGAAGTGAAGCCTCTAGGCCTAGAGTTTTTTGGTTGTTGAAAAATTGAAGGGTGGAAGTAGCAAACCTCTCGATTCCTTGTGGAATTTCTTGGTTGCTATGTGGTTGGCGAGTGGAGGTGGGAGATATTTTGGAGTCCCTATTTCAACCAGAAGTAAGTACACAATCCCTTGAGAAAAATATCTCAGTCTCTGGAATCTGGCTTAGGGGTGACAGCTGCAAGTGAGGATTAGCTGCAACTATCTACGGTTGGGTGGAGAGTCACAGTTCCTGACTCAGTTTCCCTAAAAGCACTCAAGATAAGTACTCTTATGTATCCTCTACATGATAATGGGTGTTGCATTATTAGTTGAAATGGTGTTTCTATGCACAAGGAAAATGCATGATTACATTGTTACTTTTACACAATTAACATATGGACAATGAAAAATATAAAAGGCACTAGAATAACCCATAATAGACTTGATTTGATTACATAAATATTTAGAAGAGGACTTCTTCTTAATACAATATGATTTTTACATTGATGACAGTCTATATTGGCATGGTTGATGTTACAATGTGATAATGTTGAGGTTTTACCTTTTCCCTTATTCTCATTAACTTGTGATTTACATGAGGGGAATTTGTAGCTTGCTATAATGTGTGCCCTAGCGATGGGTATACACATTCATTAGAACCAATACTTGGTTCAAAGGATCTATGAGCTCTCATGAGTAGGATGTGACCTTATAAGATGGGTTGACTTGATCTTCTAGCCTTACATTCTCAGCAGAATGCAATCTCGTTCTATTTGCATTTATGTTGAACCTCCTTAGACTAGATGCCATCATCCATACAATATCTCAATAATGAGATGGTGTGGGAACTTATTGTTGGAATGGTTGGTGATAGCCATGGTGTTCTAGGGAATGTTACTTAGTTCATAGAAATAAACCTTTGGTCCCTGCTAATAGCCAAATGTCCTGGAGTTCCTTGACAGGTGCCACAATGTTGTTTTCTATGTCACTTCAAGCCCTAGGGTGCACCTTGGTGTGTGTATCTTCAAGGAGTACTTATCTCCTTATATCCTTCTTGGTACTTTTTGAAACCCACAGATCTCAGAAGGAGAAACCCGTGGTAATCTCAGGAGGGATAACACTAGTGGGTGACTTAGCTAGCTCTAATGGCCATGGAATAATGTTGGTGAAAGTGTTATGCTGGAAAAATTCCAAATGTTTGTAGAACCATTGCAACTAGGCCAAGATGAGGTTCCTTGATGAATGACATGTAGTGTAGGAAGGTAGAGAACCCTTATGAAAAATCACTGGATTCAATATCGAACATGTTGGTCATGATCATGTAAAGCCTCCTTAGTTTGGGCCATGGTGAAGTTTTGATGTGAGCAGTGTGGTTGGGACCTCATGCATAGAATTAATCTTATATCCCTAGTTTCCTAACCCTATCTACATGACCTAACAAGAATCCTTGACGTGGAAGAAGAATCATTAAAGGTCTGATTATGCCTACTACCAAGAGGACGAGTGGAAGGATATCATACACCAGAGTTAAATTTCCCCATACGAAAACATCAAAGTCACATTGGAAGTATTAGCTAGGGTACACACGAGAGTTATCGTTGGGAAAGTGGAGCCAGGGAATGGCAAGACCATGACCCTAAAGGGTCCACCCCGGAGAAGACCATCAAAGGTGTACCAAAGGAAATAATTAAGGTATGCCAAGAAGTTATTTTCATGGAAGAAGAGTTAGGGATAGCAGAGGATTAACCCCAAAGGTCCATCTCGGAGGAAAACAAAATGCATGCCTGAATTTTATAGTCAAGGTACACTCGAAAGTTGTAGCTGAGGTAGCACAAGGGGGTTATAGCCAGGGAACGAGGTTGAGATCTAGCATGTATTGAGTGGGTCAATAGTTAATTACAATTTTCCCTGTGGCGTCATAAAGTTGTTTATGTGGCATGGCCATGTGGGTCCATGTGACAGGGTTGTTGACATGGAAGTTTCTGATTTTTCAGAGACTCAAAGGATCATAACTTCTAATCTAGGGGTCAAATTGAGGTAAAATTTAATATCATTGGATTCATATCGATGAGATGACCGTAATGGTGAGTCTTATTTCTAGTTCTAGGAAGAAAAAAAAATTATCCTATTCCTCTAATTGTTTACCAAGGAGATTGGATTTGTTGAGAAATCTAGGGAAATGGTATTGGGATATTTCTCTTCTAATGATAACTTCTTGTGAATTCTTTTTACTGCTTTATGTTTGTATCTTCTCTTTACTTAAATTATTACAGTGTTCTTCTTCATCAAACAACTACCAATGCATAAACAATAATGAAACAAGATACACTGAATGTAGGTTATCATCTAGGGCCAAAACCTCTCCAACTTAAGAGGAAAACCAAAATGAATTTTTTTTCTTATAGAGACTTCCATTGATAAATACCAAGACCAAGACCCTTAACCTATTTCACCTCTCCGATGCCAAGTCACAAGGTTTCCTTGATGAGTTTCTTCTTCCTTGAGTCAACGATAGTCAAACTCATTGCTTCTTCCTCCTTCTCAGCTCTCCTTCATAGTATTGGTCCCTTAGAATAGATCTGTGACTTTTAGCTTGCTTCAGAAACCCTAACACGTGTTTGACTAACTTTCAACCTTGAATTTTTTCTATGCTCTAGGTGTAGACTTATTCCTTTCAAACTCAGATTGAGATTCACCTCGACTTCCTTCTTGATTTGACCTTCAAGTATGACTGTGATACTTCGACTGTCTCTACAGTTTGGACAACACAGATTCTTTGCACGTGTGGAGGATTTCTAGCCCAAAACAGGTTGATATACTTTGGCTTCTAGACTCCCTTCTCTCTGTTTGATGTGTGGCTACTCCTTCTACCTTTCTCACACCTTTTCTTTTACTTTAGATCCTTCACTGAATTGTGTCCTTAAGTGAGGCATAGTTGCCCTATTTATAGTGATCTACCCATCCAAAATAAGTCAACTTGAATAGGTGCCTAGGCAGACATGTCCTACTAGAAACACCTTTAGGTCGATTTGAATGGGAGCTTGTGACATGGTCTTTGAGGGCTAACAAATTTACTTTTACATGAATTACATGCCCAAATGGGTCTTCAATCCTTGCCATTGACTTGATTAGACTTTATGACTTAATGACCAAACCTAAGGACTCACAATGGGAGTTTTAACTATAAAATAAAATGCCTTAATCATGAAACTCATGAATCAAGCATTACAAAAATAATTTTATTTTATTCTTTACATCATTCTACATAAATCATAACTACACATGTCATTATGAAGACCGAACCTAGTTACACTTTTCAACACTCCCTCTCAACTAGGGAGGTATTCATAATCTATACAAGTTACTTGGACATTCTCAATCTAAAGAATTCTCATAAGAAGAGTCTGATTGGTAACCCACCTGTATAGCATCATATCAACCAACATTATCACATAACAAGGCCTTGACTAACAAATATATATCTCCATAATATTAGAGCTCAATGCCGGTGAGACCAATGATGTATAGACACCCTCATCATTGTCTCTCTCAGAACATACCCCACACAGATTCTCTTAGAGTATTTTCCACCGGGACTATTCTTATCTTGGATTCCAAGTCCTCAAAGAATATTGGTTCTCTATGACTACTCTTATCTTGGATGCCCTAATGCATCCTCAAAGAGTATCGAATTCCACATGTTTACCCAACCATCCATTTTGTCTTCGCAAGTGAAGACAAGAATGATATGTCTATCTATCCCTCTTAATTAGGGAGGATATATCTATTTTGATGATGGAATGTACTCATTCCTCTAGAAGGAATGTACCTAAGCTCCCTCTTGACTTAGGAATTTTCTTCATCTTGTGAACCATACTACTTGAGCTAAGTTCCTTTGACTAGGCTTCACCACTTCTGTTGTAGGGGAAGAACCTTAACCAAATCGAATAAACTCTCTTCATCTTTTCCAAATTAATCTAAAACAAACTTGCCCCCCAAATATCAGAGACATAAATACAAGCTAATTATTGATTGGAACTATTCCAACGGGAACACGATAGGAACAATCGAGAGATGGGGATTTTGTAAAACACCTTGTTTGGAGATATGAATGGGACTTAGCAGGTGTGGCTCTCGATTGTGACCAAGTTTGTTGTGATCTCTACTCCCATGATACTCTGGCCTATTTTTGACCTTCGCTTGGCCAATATATGAAATAAACAATACCTCTTATAATATATAATATGGCCAATATATTATTTTATGTTTTCTTCATTTTTTATGCCCCAATATGAATGCATGTGCTATGGTATTTCTTTATCAATGAAGCCCCTATGGGTATCAACACATCATATTCATGTGGAATATAGCATATTTAAAGGGGGAAATTAAAATAGCCTTGATCCATATTAACTCTGGATCTACCAAGCTCTCAGAGGGATCAAATCTATTTTCACTCTAAAATATTGATCTCTTTTGGGGATTCGTAGATCTAGAGTTAAGATGGACCTAAGATGGTTAGTATTTAGCTCATATAATTCACTATTATCTATTACAAATCACACTAAGTAATACAATAAGTTGAAATTTAACTATTTTATTTTTTGGTATGTTATTAATTAATTTTACTTGAAATTTGGTACGGATTTGTTGGAATTACAAGTTCAAACCACAAAATTTCAGTGGTCCATGAGATTTTTTCAAGGTATTGAATCCATTTATGCATTCAAAAAAATGTAATTTAAATAACTACCAAAAATCGATATAAGTTGTAAAATATTTTAAAGACCCTCTAAATTTTAATGTAAGAATTTTTTAATTAAAAATTGATTATTATTTATTTAATATTTTCTAATTGTATTTATTATTAAAAAAACAATGGGAAATCAGCTCTTATAATGATTCGGGCTATGGATCTAGTGCAGGATTTGAAGCAAAATGTCCAAGAAAAGTTGGGAATTTTTTTTTTTGTGGGCTAAGATGGTACCATTCATATTAAATCGAGTTAAAGCCTGTACAAACATACAATGGCCTCAACCCGCCCCGAAGGGAAACCGGGTCTGTTGACCATCTTAAGTTTTTAATTGCCATCCAAAAACAAAATTTACTGAGTCTACTTATCCATGCTAAATAAACTATCCATTCAAAGACACTATCACTGTTTGCTATCTGCATTATGAAATGTAACAAAAAGAGCATGCTCTGCAGCTTCCTAACTAGGGAGATAATAAACATATCTTAAGAAATCAGTCTGCCATTACACCCGGCTGGTTCTTCTCCTCCATTGCTTCAAGAGTAAGCTTCGTTAGCTGTTGCTGTATCTCATCAAGCTTGCCATCCTGCACCAGAAGGATTATCTGAAGATTATTCATCTCTTTCTTCAGATTTGGAATGCCTTGGGCCAATTCTGCCATCTCCATAGGCACATGTTCCATGGCTTTTGCTAACAGCCGCTTCATTACCCAATACACATGGAGAGCCTATTTGTACAAGGACATACGTCCTCTAGTATTTCCCGGGTCTGGCAGTAAATACTCCCAGTCTTCCATTTCAGATTCCGACTGCTCCTAGGTTGCCTCCTCCTCCAATTGTTGTATTACCCTCCTAATATCTGCATGCGTATCCTTACTGTACGCCCTCTCCACATACTGAACCTGGCGCTTCATTGTCTTCCTGCCGCGTTTGTTTCCTGCCAGTTGGGGCTTGCTCCGTTCCTGATTGCCCGCTTGACATTGTCCTCCTATTCCTCGGCGACCCCTTCCTCGTTCTCCAGCGCCTGCATTGCCTTCCCTTACCCTGCTTCCCTATCCAGTTGCGCTTGAGGGTGATCCCATACAATCATCCTCTTCTCTGCCTCTGGTTTTCTTATCTCTGATGTCAATCTTTGCTGGTTGAATATCCTCTAGAGTTCTCCCTTTCCCCCTTCCGCTTCTCTTGGTCTGCGGTTGACTGTCCCGTTCTGAGTCATACATCTCCTCCATGTCTGCCTGAGTCTGTTCCTTTTCTTCCCAGTGTTCTGGCTTAATTCCTTCAGTCCTCGAAGGTCCTCCTCCCCTTCTCTCAACCGTTACAGTCTTCCTCATTCCGCCCTTTGTGCTCTTGCGTTGAGTTCTCCTTAAGCTGAGAAGTCAACCCCGCTGTTGCTCTCTCTCTGCGTTACCTCCTACTCTAATTGCCCCCTTTTCACCCTTGTCTCCGCTCACCTCAAGGGCGTTAGCTGCATACCTGCCTTTATGCCTCCACCCATATCCACTTCCTCTTACCTGCCACCCTCTCTTATGTTGCTGCACCATCTTCCTCTGTCGCCTGCACTCGCCATAATGACCCACTCCTCCTTGGCTTGCCCTTGTGCGAGCTGGCCCTTGTCCCATCACTGTAACGTTGTCACCTCCACCACCTCTGGCCTTCAAATTTTCTTCCCTGCTGCTATTTGTAATGATGCCCAGTCTACCTAACATCTTGTCCACCTGTCGTGATCTCTTAATGCAAGGTGGTTCATAATTGCCTTCCCTTGTTCTTTTATTACCTGCTCATCTCGCCACGTTTATCACCCCGATCGGGGGGGGAAAGTTGGGAATTTTGACGAAGCTACAAAATTTGAATTTTGTAGGGAAATAGTTGCAAGATGTCATATAGTTGCATGAATATGGAACCAAATGAGACCCATCCATCATAAAAAACTTGAGGTTGCATGGAGGTTGTCCTGGATCCAATAACTCCAAGGGACTAGTTTCGTTTAAGGATGGAGTAAAAAGAAAGGCTTAGACACAAAATAAATATGATTAGACCCTTGACGTTCTTGGAACCTACATCGTGAAACAAATGAATTAGGTATAGGCTATGGTGGTTATGCAGATTCAACAGATTCTAGCCCAAATCATAGGATCTACATCAATGAGTTTTCTCCACCTGGATAGAAAATTGTGATATTCATTTCTGCTCCAGGGTTTTTTTTTTGTTGTAAAATTTGATACATTGAAGGATATGGATTTTGCTTTAAAAGAGGTCCATGGTTTTGGGGTAGTGCAATCTTCCTTATGACCTCATGGTTATCATTTTTTTATGCCAATACCATTGTGGTTTCCAAAATGTTGGTTTGAGTCGGATTACATAATCTCCCCCTCCATTTTAGACATCACAAAGTATTATAAACAATTGGAAATACATTGGAAATGATTATAAAGTTGGATCCAAATAGAGCCATAAAATAAATTTTTACTTTTTCTAGGTTCTTTGTCGAAGTAGACCTTAGTAAAGTTTTACCTGATTGCATACTTCTAATTCATAACAGCTTTCAATGGACCCAGCCTTTAGATTTTGAAAACATGGCATTTAGATGTCATATTTGTCTTCAAATAGGACATTTATAAAATGTGTTTCCTCACGTAAAGATAGAGCCAAAAATAAAAAAAGAAACATGCCCAAAATCCAAAGGGATATTAGTTCTCATAACAACATCTCTCTAAAGTGGATGATGAAGAAAATATGGAGAATTCTACAAGTATTGTTGATAAAAACCCACAAGAAATATTAGTGTAAGGAGAAGTTGAGCAGGCATGAACAATGGTTCAAAGCTCGAAAAGTATTAAAGCAACAAAAACTATGGTTCCAATGCATCAGAATGAAAAAATATCCCTTGAAAAAGAGAGGGCCAACATTTAAAGACTCTATGCATCTCAAAGTTCGTATTCAGGTAAAGAAGTCATTCTCAATGTGGAAGAGTATCAATTGACTATTGTGATTACAACTCCCAATCATGGAGGTTGGCGAAAAGTGGGAAAAAAGAAAGACACAAAAGGGTAGCTAAGTGCCTTCACACTTAGCTCCCAAATGTGATTTTTTATTTGTGTTTCTCTTTTATAATTTTGTTTTCTAATGCACGATTCATTGGCTAATATGATTGAATGTTTTATAACATCTACAATAATATAATTTTGTTCTTTGAATAAAATTACAAATTTTCTTCGAGAAATATATATATATATATATTATATATAAATAAATATAAATAATAGCAGGGCTGGAACATTATTGACAACAAAAAGAACAAACCCCAAATGGTAATTGATATCTTCATCACACTAAAAAAATTCCAATATGGCAAGAAAAAAAGAAAAATTGGATAATAAAGAGATTGCTACCGGAGATGAGATGAAATATAATACCATGTACTTGAAGTAAAAAACCCTCCAGTAATTCCAGGGGACTCTTTCCTTAAAGTTTTTTTGTCCAAATGATGACACGAATCCAGTTATGTTTTCCGCAAAAAACACGACTCAAATACAACAGAAACTCAAACACCAGACCAAACATAAACTTACACAGACACACTAGGCCATGGATAATGGAGGGAGGGAGGCAGGAGTAAAAGTATGTCGAAATTATATGAGATTTGACGTATATTTACTTTTCCTTGCAACGGAAAAAAAATGATTCAATATGCAGGATGCAAGAGATTTAGTGAAAAAAATAAATTTAATATAAGCATACTTAAATTGGGTTGATAAAAACTAAATTAAATCACATCTGTACGTAACTATAATTTTAATATAAACATGGTTAAAATGGGTTAATATAAACTAAATATGGATTTAAATGAAAAAATAATTTAATATTCAAGATGCAGGACATTTATTGAAAAATTAAATTTAATATAAGCATACTTAAACTGGGTTATAAAAACTATTTTAAAACACATTAGTACGTACCTATAAATTTAATGTAAGCATGGTTAAAATGAGTTAATAAAAACTAAATTAAAACACATATGTGCATACCTAGAGTTGTAACTTGGGGTAGGATTTGACCAGTGGTAACAATAGCTTGAATAGAGCATAATTCCTCGTCCATGACTGTAGGAGAAAAGGAAAGAGGCCCAAACCTTCTACTGATTTATCAATAAAGGAGAAAGAGGATGAGGGATTAGATAGCAATGAGAGTAATCTAATGTATTGTCGGCTAAGGAATTCTAAGAGTAGCTGGCAGTGTGCAGAGCGGGACTACTCATTTATGTTGGCCATGGATTCGACTCTAAACCAAGTGGTTCGGTTCCAGGAATGGTTTGTTGATCACTCTAAACCCATCAAGATAGTGGCCACGTCCATTTTCAAGAATTGCACAAAAGCATAAGACGAAGACGAAGAAGAAAGAAGTGAGAATGACACTAAGATTGATATTGATCACCCAATTGGAAATTCAAGCAGATAGAGTAAAAGGACAAATATTCCAGAAACCAAGAAGACAAAATGATTTTTTTCAGAGAGAAAAAGTATCATTGTATTATATTGAGGATATATAATAGTTCGAGATAGGTACAGAACTCTTAGAAGCAAGAGGATCCTGATCATGATAACAAAAATTGTAGGTAGAGTTTCTTTGTGAAAAACACCTGAGCTGTTAGAAAAAACTAGAACATGAAAAAACATATACCCGACATATCTGCAACACATGCATCACATGCGTGAACATTAAAAGAAATAAGATCTGGATTCAGGAATGTTGGACATCCATATAACCTGTCATATACAAGTATTAGAACAAAAAGGATGAAAAAGAGAAGAACCAAAGGAAAATCATGAACCAGGGATAGAGAAGTCCTGGATAAAGCATGAGAAATCTCCATATATAACCTTCATGGACCAGGCACTGGATTCAAGGAGCAAACCCTCCTTTGACAAGCAATCCGCTTACTGATTCTAAGCATGACAAATGTGTTGAATCGAGCAAATCTCTCAAGAGATCCCAAAAGAACATAATCCTGTCCATCCAACCTGCGAGGTGAGGAACCTTAATATGGCAGGTTCCATTGACATGATTGATCATTGTTTTGGAATCGCCAAAGATTGAAATAGGCTGAATATCAAAAAAGATGAAAAAATCAAGGAGACCCGCTAGAGCCGTTGCTTCAGCCAAACTATTTGTGCCCTTTCCTCCACTCCATGATATAAAATATTGAAGCTCCTCATCCGTCAAAATGTGAAAACCACATCCACAAGTGTTTTGCTGCTCAGCACCATCAAAAATTGCTCTCGGGAAACCTGTGAAATTTACTTCTTTCTCTTCTCTGTTGCCTCTTTCCATTCTGGGATGCTTTTTAGGCACAGAGTCATAAATGGAGATGATATGTTGCAAGATAGATTTGAGGGGGATTTTTGACTCTTTGAAGATTTTATTATTTCTCCACCTCCATGCACACCACAGCATGATAATAAAGATCGGCCTCCATGATTCTCTTTGCCCACTCCACCATTCGAAAGCTGCATGAGTTGAATAAAAAACAACATGAGGGAAGCCATATAGCAATGCTAATTCATGCCAGATTTGTGAGAAAAAATTGCATTGAAAGAAACTGTGAAAATTGGATTCTTCATCTGCTTCATACATCGAACATCTACTCGGACCATGCCACTTTCTTTTCCTCATATTATCCCACATCAGATTTCTATTGTGGTACACCATCCATGAGAAAAATATTGATTTTGGAGAACATCCTCACTTCCAGAAGAGCGACAGAAACTTTGTTCTAGCTTGAACGTCTTTAGCCCAATCAAATCTGAATAAATATCTTTAACACGAATCGGCAGGCTAGCTTTTGGCAACCGCCATGACAGATGGTCATCTGCCATAGAACGATGAAAGCCACAGCCCCTTAGCGCTTCCTTGATAGGATTCCAAAGTTGAGCCAGAGGCTCATGCAAGCCAAGATCACTGGCCTCTTTCCAAAGAGGAAAAGGGCCACGCCAGGCAGTAATGAGCTTATCCCATGTGAAAATACTGATCATGTGGAAGAAAAATAGAAGATTTTCGGGGATGGAAATACTTTCCCGACCGCTCCATATGGAATCAAAGCCGATAAGGATTCTGCTGCTAGATTGTAGGGTTCAATTCAAATTCTTTAAAAAATATTGTTTGACTTTACAGAAACTGAGCCATATGGCTGATCCGTATGTGATTCCAATCCTGCCTATTCTGTACCTGTACTCAAGGCCTTTTCCTTTCATATTTTTTTTTTTGATGGTAATGCTCCACGGCCCTTCCTCGAAAATGCCTCTCCACAATGATTTGCACAGGAGTGCATTGCCAAAAGTCCTCAGGTCCAATAAACCCGATCCTCCTGAGCTCTTGGGCAAAGATATCTTTTCCATTTTTGAAAGATGATATTTGCTCTGAAATGATTTACCACCCCATATGAAGTTTGCAGTAACCCTGTTCATTTTGTGAATGATACTAGCAGGGAGGAAGAAAATGTGAGCCCAATAAACAACCAATTGCGTTAAAACTGTTTGTGTTAGAACTATTCTTCTTGCCAAAGATAGGCATGTGAATTCCCAAGCCGAAATCTTTTTGTAGTACCTATCTATAAGCCACTGCCAGTCTATTTTAGAGTACCCCTTGGCTTTTAGCTGAAAGCCCAAGTATTTTAATCCATCCTTGATCAATCTCGCCTCTATTCCAAACAGCTTCGAGATCCATTTCACCATATCCATATTGGTGTCATTGTGGAATAGCACTAATTTTTCCCTGTTTTATGTAAACCTGTAGCATTTTGGAACCTGTTCAGTATGTCACTGAGACATATCCACGAGACCCTGCAGAGCATTGCAAAGATAAGCACATCATCAACGAATAAGTTGTGCGATAAGAAGTTGTTCTTGCAAATTTTTACATGCCTGCACTTGTTTTCAAATATTGCCTTGTTTAAATGGAGACTGAGAGTGTTCATAGCCAGGATGAACAGAAGAGGAGAAAGGGGGCATCCTTGGCGAAGCCCTATTTCTGCAGGGAAAAATGGAGTCGGTATCCCATTAATGATAACAACATAATTCACATTTTCTACGCATGCCATGATCCATCTGATGGAATTTGCTTTCAGGCCAATCTTTGCTAATAAACATCTTATGAACCCCCAATCTAAACAGTCATAAGCTTTTTGTAGGTCAATTTTGAGAATGGCAACGTCTGACTTTTTTGAGAGCATAGAAAACGGGCTTTCTTGTGTATTTGCGACTGCATCCAAAATATTCCTTCCCTTTAAAAAGACATGCTGATCCTTTGTAATAAACCTTGCTAAAGTCACTTTTATCCTTTCTGTAATAATTTTTGTTATGATTTTGAAAGTTATATTGCACAAGGATATTGGCCTGAAATCTTGAAATGAGTCCGCTTCCACTGTTTTGGGATAAGAGCTATTTGAGTGGATGACGTGATCTGATGAATGCTGCCCGAGATCCTTGAAGCTTCAACCATCCTCAACAGATCTTGTTTGATGATATCAAATAAGTGAAGAAAGAATTCTATTGTCAAGCCGTCCGGGCCGGGACATTTATCCTTTTTAAAGGATTTCATTACTCCTAGAAGCTCTTCCTCTATTATGGGTTTAAACAAGCTCTCGTTTTTTCCCTCATCAAACGTTTGAGGAACCAAGTCTATACCCCATAGAATGTCCTGGAACCCGCATCCATCTCCTCTTTTATAATGGCTTTCGAAATTTCTAACTGCTTCCTTTGAAATATCTTGTTGAGAGAATAAAAAGCCCCCCTGATCATCCTTTATTTTCCATATAGTATTTCTCTCGCGCCTTGAGTTTGCATACTTATGAAAAAACTTGGTGTTTCGGTCACCTTCTTTGAGCCATAATGCCCGACTTTTGAGCCTCCAAGAGACTTCTTCCTGCTTCATAAGGATTTGTTTATTCCTTTCTAGCTCCCTTAAATGACATCTCATGCTAAAAGGGAGGGAATTTGCATCCATAACCTTAGAAATGCTGTCCATTTCTCTCTGAGTTTCTTGAAGAGCATTTTTATCCCTCTATCTTTTTTTTATTTGCCACTCTTTTAAAACCTTCTTCATGGCAAATAGCTTATCTCGGAATGTCATAAACGGGGGAATCATGTTCTTTGCAGAGAAGTCTTTCCATGTTTTAGTTATGATTTCATTGAAGCCCGGGTCTTCCAAACAAATTCTGTTGAATTTGAATGTGTATCCCTTTCTGAAACCTTTTCCCCTCCAGGAGAGATAAATCGGCCTATGTTCTGAAATAAAGACATTCCCAATTGACGAATATGGCATGCCCATTTTATCAATAATGGTGACATGAACTATGAACCTATCAATTCTTTTTGCAATATACGCCTTCTCCACTCTCCCATTGTCCCATTAGTTCATATTTTATGCATTCTGCAAGCGAATCTCTCTTCCTGCAGTTTCCCCATTGTTCTTCTGAGCTTAGTGTTATATTTAGATCACCTGCAATCATCAACGATTCAATATCAAAAATTTCTGAGTCAAATAATTTTTCCAAGAAAGGAATGTTGTTCTTATATGGGGCGTAGATGTTTAAAATATTAATGGGGCTCTCTTTTCCTCTGATAGATGCCGAGATCAAAATGCCTGCAAAGCACTTATGCTTTAGCTCTGATCCATGCTGCGTCCCACAAGACCGCCAGACCCCCTGAGAGACCCTTTGCCTCTGAAGCTACTAGGTACCAAGAGGGAAACATTTTCATGAAATAAGATATGGACACTTTATTGTTATGCATGGTTTCTTGAATTAGAATAATTTTTGGTTGAGTTGAGTAGAAATGATCCTTTAACGCCAAAAATTTAAGGTCTGCTCCCAGACCTCTAATGTTCATAGACATTATAAAGGTCATTTTGACGATTCACCATCCATGCTTGCTCTAAGAGGTTGTGATTCAGACAAGACAGAAATGGGAACATCAATTAGGGACAGATTCCTCACTCCACTGTCTGCAACAATTGTCCTGCCCCTAAAATGTCTGCTACCACCATTGTGCTTTTTTCTCACTGTTATGTTCCTAGCAGAATTTGGGCTTATGAAGCGGATAGCAGGATTTCTCAGTTTATGGATAGTCAATGGTTCCAGCTCAAGAGATTTTCTGCTAAGAAGAAAATCTAAATCGCTATTGAACAAGTTTGTTGGAGACGAAACAGGGGAGTTTAATGGGGTAGCAGCTTCCATTGGCTCTTTGCCTTTCAAATGAGGTAGGAGGTTCTTTCTAGGTGTCGGTGAGGATGATGAAATAGAACGGGATGGGAGCCCACCATAAAATGAATGGGCAGCGGAGGAGGCACTGCTTTGTTGTCATTTGGTTCCGGGATGGGCGTGCATGGAGGGGATTCGACAGAAAAGCCAGCCTTAGCCGAGCTTTCAAGTTTAGAGTCGAGGCCCTGAGAAAGATCCTGAGATAACAGCTGTGGAGATTAGATGACATTGTTTTCTAAATTTTCAAAAACTTTCCCATCCAAAAGGTCCGTCGGAGATAAACTAGCAGAAGGAGATGGGATCTCCTTTTTAGAGAGCATGGGGGATTCTATCCGGAACTTTCGATGAAGCAATTTGATTTTTAGAACCTGATGCCGAGAGAAGTTTTTTATAAGGTGACCTGTCCTATGACATGCCGAGCATCTAAAGGGAATGCCCCAAAAATCCAATCTTTGTTTTATTTTTAAGTCTCTCCATGCAATCTCAATATGGTAAGGAAACCCCCCCATATAGGCCTTTTCAATGAGAATCCACGCTATTCTTTTATCCTTTTCCCCAAGACACCTTGGGTCAACATAGAAAAATCTTCCAACTGAATTTCCAATCTCAGCTAAAGATTCCTTTGACCACATCTCTAGGGGGAGGTTTGGGATTTTTACCCAGATCAGGTTATTCGAAGGAGTGTTTTTCAAGGGGTCGAATCCAATATACCACCTGTAGAGCGCAAGGAAACTTCTTCTGTAAACCCATGGAATCTTCAGAATGGTTTCTACATCATTGGCATTCAAGAAATCGAAGCAATACCACTCTTTCATAAGATTTGAAATAATGGGGGTATATTCGATCAGTGGTTTCCACTAAGCGACGAGCCATTTCCTCATCGCCGCATCATCCATTTATGGAAAATTCCACCTACCCACCAAGGCAAGGTCCTGAAGACTTTCGATTCTTTTAGTCAAGTGGATGCTATCCAATTTTAAAGCAGAAGGCAGGGGGGTGGTTTTGACAAGGTTTCGGGCCTTATTATAGCGATTTGTGTGTTCGCGTACAAGCTTGTCTATCTGCTGAGAGGCACCTTTTCTATTGATTTCCCGTAGAGGAAGCTCTCTTCGAGCCCTCGCCTTATCCCTGTCAGCATCATACGTCATAGGCTTGACTACCATGTCGTCCAAGGTTGATTGTCATCCACTCACCAACGTGGCATTCCCCCAATCCTTCTCGGCCTGAATTGCAGCCTGAACCATGGCCTCCGTGGCCAACGCATCAGATCCACCGTCCATGTGCCTCCAAAACTTCCCCCTTTGTCCTAATTAGATTACCGAATCGGGATTTTAGTACCAGAATTTATCAACCTCTGACCAATTCTGAACGTAAAGCCTGGATGGAGTAAATGTCAAATGAGGAAATAAAGTCACTTCCGACACTTGAGCTGGCACTAAAGAAGACTCGAGAAGGATGACTCCAGGTTCAGAGAGGCATGGAAATAGAAGTTACCTTTTGGCCAGAGATAATAACTATGGCTGACGATACTGCATAGGGCATTTGACCGAAAGGGGAAAATCCTATGTATTTTTAATACCCTCAAGTACAGGACATGTCATCTAAAGGACAATCCCAAATCCCTATGAGATTTGGAATTCCAATTCCAGATTAGACTGTTAAAACGGGTCCCGTTGACAAAGTTTTCCGGACCTGAAAACCAAGGCCTTCAGCTGACGGAAAAAACCTACAGGCGATTATCCATGAGAGTTCCAGGACCTCCAGACGTTGAAACAGTGGAAGACATAAATGCATACCAGCTCCTTGTATCTTGTTAGCTGGATGAAGATTCTTGATAGACTAAACAAAAACAATATATTTCAAAAATACACCACCATGCCCCTACTTTGAAGCGAAAATTTGTGCAAGGTTTATAAATTACTATAAACTTCTTTAATTTGTGAAAAATTTCCCCGGTAATTCTAAAATAATCCTTAAGATAGAGCAAGCAAGCTTTGAAGCATGCTGGATAAAAGAAATAGACTTCCTGCCTATATTGTGATTTAAAGCATCGTAGCAAGCGACTTTCAAAACAATCAGAACTTACTGAAACAAAGCAGTCTCTATAATACTGAAGAAAAGATACTCCATAAGCTAAAATGAAAAAAAATTAAGGCTGTTAGGGCCAGAAAGACTAACCTCTTAATAGACTCAGGCCGAGGGGAAGGCACCAGATATTTTCCAGTGAAACCGAAAAATAACAAATTTGGATGTAAGCGGATAGGTTCAAGGTGACAGAGAGAGGATGATAAACAGTGATGATAGTGAGGCTAGTGAAAATTTTACTCCTCTCATAGCATTGGTAATATAGAATAATGAAGAGAGAGGGTTTGAGTGTCAGTCAATGGGCTGGCATGGACGGCTGCAGGCAAAAACCTTCATGTGCCTGAGATGAGGCACGTTGGGTGGTAGGTTTACATGGTCTAAAAGATAGCTAAAGACAGGAAAAAGACAGGCGCAAACCATGCATTGGTTCATCAGATTAATTGCTTTTTCCTTGTAGATAGATGCCTTCAAATGACTGAGATGAGGCACGTCGGGTGGAAGGCTTGCATGGTCTAAAAATGATAGCTAGAAACAAGAAAAGGACAGGCGCAAACCATGCATTGGTTCTTCAGATAACCTGCTTGATCCTTGATTGGTTATGCTCATGGTTGCCTGGTTGGATGCTTTCGGCTCACCTCCCCGCTTGGCACGCACCCTCATGCAAGAAATTCCAAGAAGACAGAAAATGATATGCAATCCAAGGTAATGAAAAAGGGCATGGAAATGTGCCCTGTAATGCTTGCATGTGGAGTAAGCACTGCTCAGAACCGAGCATTCGAGGCTAGGGGCCGAGGATCCTAGATTTGATGGCCTCGAGCTTTCCAAGAATGGTTCCCAACTTGACCTAAAGCTTCTCAATAATGGTTCCCAGCTTCCAATATGCATCAAGAAAAAGCCTTAATTTAAGGAAATTGATGAAGTTACTCATCAGGCCTTATGATGACGAGGCTAAAAAGGCCATATTTCAAGTACACACACCTGCAAGAATATTTTGATTCCTATTAGACAAAGAAATATAGAGTAGAGCAGAGTAGAGAAGAGCAGAGCAGAACATGCAGTTAAATTTACAGAGGAAGAAAATTAATGAACTCGAAGGATTAACTCATAATCACAGCGTAAAAAAGCTTCTTAAATTAATTAAGAAACATGCTAACTAAATCAAGGTTAAAATGACCAGCCATTCCTAAGTAACACGACTTCCGTGGATGTAGTGTTCGGGTGACCTGGATTTTCCCATGGATGTAGTGTTCGGGTTGATCTACCTAGATTTTCTTGTGGATGTAGTGGTCTACCTAGATCTTTTTCCCATGGATGTACCTCTAAGTTGATCTACCTGGATTATCCCGTGAATGTAGTGTTCGGGTTGATCTACTTGGATTTTACCATGGATGTATCTTCAGGTTGATCTACCTGGATTTTCCCATGGATGTAATGGTCACTAGGTGTATCTGGATTTTCCCATGGATGTGGTGGTCACTAGATGTTCGTGAACCACCCCTAAAAACAATGATAAACACAGACATATATAATTTTAAGTTATTTTTCTCCAACTAAACCTTATATATGATAATCTCTCTCTCTCTCACACACATATATATATAATTTTAAATTGTTTTTCTCCAACTAAACTTTATATGTGATAATCACATATTTCTAAATAAATATGGCATTCCTATAAAATTTATATTTATCCACTTTCTAATATTACATTTGATTGAATCTTAAATGATAATTTGTTTTTTTCGATTTGATTTAATCGTTAATTTAAAATTCATTTTTTTAATTCTCTAATTTATATTATTTTTTTCCATGATTATAACCATTTGATACTTGTTTTACCAAGATTTAATACCACACTTAATACTTATTTTAACAGAGCTTCAATGTCACACTTAATAGTTATGTTACAAGTTTCAATATCACATTTAATATTTATTATGCCAAACTATTCTCTATACTTGACATTATCATTTTAATGTAAATGTACACTGCAAAATCATTATCAAACTCCAATATTACATTAATTACTTATTTTACCCATCTCTTCTCTATAAGTAAAATTATCATTTTACATTGATGTACAATGTAAAAAATAAAAGAAATAAAAAATTGTCTTTAAGTTGGATTTAAAGACTTATATTATAAAACTTTATTGATAATTTTGCTATTTTACTTATTCAAAAATGCATTAAAACTAGGTTCTCATGCTACCTAATATACTTCATGCAACTTGACATTATCATTTTACCACATATGTATAATGCAAAAAATAAAGAAATAGAATTTTTTAGTTAGTTTCAAAGACACTTATATTATTAAATTCCACTGATGTCTTTTGCTATTTTGCTTATTTGGAAATGCATTAAAATTAGGGTTATATGTTATCCAATATACCACATACAACTTAACTTTGACCCACTGTCATGATATTGTTTATGATATCTAATGAATCGTTCTTTGAAATCACCGCATGCTTGATTTTTCTTTTATTAAAAAAAAAACAAAAAATGGGGTTAAAATATTTTTATCAATAATTCAATTATAATAATTTTTTATATTATTTATTATTTTTTATTTTTTCAAAATTATTTTAAAATATATGTTAGTTTTAAATTCTATATATATTATTTGTTCAAATAAATTTTACAGATATAACTATAATAACATATATTTAATAAATATTTATTAATATAAGGTGTATTATGTATTTATTTGTTAATATTATTCGAAAGCTATTCATTCTATATTACTTGGAGGTCTTTCCAACATCACATTTAATGATTATTGTTTACTATTTTTTATTTTATTTTATTAACCGTTAATATTAATTTAGATTTATAATGTAAATAATTAAAGAGAAAAATAATTTTTGGGGTTACAAAAGATTATATACTATAAAATCTTATCAATGTTTTTTTTGTGGATTTAGAATGTATTAAATGTTAGAGCAACTTAATATATGTTATAAAATTTATCTGGATGGATTTTATATGATTTTTCCTATAATACATAGGAAATTAAGCTCCAAACCCAAAATGTAGACAAACTCAATTTTGAGATTCGACGGGCTAATAACTCAGCGTATTTAAAAATCAAAGTTTCAAAATTTCAGGCTAATAACTTGGCAAGTGTAGTGGGCCTGCTACCAACTCAAAATGTAAAATGAACTTTGAGAGTTAGAAAGCTCATAAATTGGCTTATTAAAAATTTTGGGAACATAAACGGGAAAAATAAGGGAACATAAATTTGTTAAAATATTGGTCATCGTCTGCAAGTGGGATAGATCTACTATCAACCAAAAATGCAGAGTCAACTTTTAGACGTAGGACACTAACTTTGGCTTATTAAAAAGATTAGGGAACATAAAATCAGGGAATAAAACAAAATTCAAAAAAGTAGTAGCCATTTTGCGCAAGTGGGAGAGGTTTGCTACATCAACTATGTATTGTATGAATTCATCTACAATCTACTCAAATTACTTGAATGAAGTTAGGTACTTAATGATAGGTATTAAATAATAATAATAAGGTCGAACGTATTAAATCATGGGTTTTTCTAAGAGAAATGTTAAAAAAGAGTTTCCTCTTCCTCCTCTCTCGCATAAAGCCACATAACTCAAACAAACTGACAAATTCAAACACCATACAACATAGAGTGACTCAAACACAAAACCACATAGAGACAACCATTCTTGCAGACATAGCAAGCCAAACACCATACCGCACAGAGACATCCAACCCCACAAACATAACTGGTCGTGGATAAAGGGGGGAGGAGGAGAAAACATGTTTGAAATTCTGTGAGAGTGAATGTATATATATACAGACTTTCTTTCAACGGATACTTGAACCACCTATTACAGTTGAGCCCAAGGCTTATCTTATTCGATGTAAAATGAGTCCACTTACCAGGTGCAAAAAGCACGCCCCACATTTGATTCTTGCTTTTTTTTTCTCACTACTTTCTCTTTAGGTTTATGTTTTATACTGTTTCTATTTCTTTTTTCAGTTTAGATTTAGATTTTCCCTTTTTCCTTTTAGCGATTTTGACTTCAAACTATTTATTTTAATTTGTGCAAGGCCTGCCAAGAGTATTTTTCGGAAGAAAAAAAATCAAGATACCTTTTTAAAAGCAAGATAAAAAGCTTTTAATGTTGATGTAGAACTTGAATCTGGATAGTTGCGTACAACATCATCCCAACTATATTCATTCAACAATTTAACCATTTGTTCTTGAATTTTCATGTAAACTTTGTGACTGTATAGATAAAGTAACAAAAAGTTAATATAATGATATGATAACAAATACTACCAAGAAGAACATGTTTTATTTAAAAGAAAATTATAATCTAGAAATAAATAAAAATAATTCAACAAACTTACTTTTGAAATTTCTTAGACATTTCTTCCAATGATAATTCCCCTGACCTCACACGAGATAATATTGTTTTGACAATTTTTTCATCTTTCACTCCTTGCATTGCTCTCCAAGGTGTGATAGTCATATCTTCCGGAAGCTGCTTCATTTCAGGACCTGATTTACTGCTGCTACATATCAATGGCTTAGACTTTTTGACTTTCTGGTTTTTAATACCAATGTTTTCCCACATGTTAAAAATCTCATCAATTAACTCCCATACATCTCCAGTTCTAAATGCCAACTGGAAAATGTTATCAACACTTATTAATAAATCACTAATTTTGTTGCTTTTTCCACCTTTTTAATTGGTTTTCTCTTCATTTTGATAGCCTATCTTCATACAACATTCCTTTCGGAAATCTGCAGTAACATTTATCCTATCCCCACCACATTTTTCTTGAAATTCACTATGAATAAATCTAACCCATGCCCTAACTTTGCTTCTGTATCTGATAAACCAACATAAATGATACATTTCATTGTTTCAAAATGTGGGTTATTAGGATATTCCTCCATCAATTGTCTTTGAGCTTCTACAAAATGTTTCCCCCCAAGCACATAATAATTGTATTCAAAACATTTTGACTTATCAAATGTCTTCAAGTTGTGAACATGCAAATGATGTGGCTTTCTGACTTGATATTGACATTGTCCTTCACTTGTCGTATAGGTTTGTCTGACATTAAGCTGAAATGTATGACCACCATCAATTAAGTTTCTCTTTGTCAAATTCTGTCGAATGGCATTTTGTTTTGTTTTGATAATGCCATCCTCTAAAGCAGCTCCCAGTGTAATGATTTCTCTGCTTTCTTTTGAAGTTTCACTAGGTTCTTGACTGCTGGTAATGACTACTTCAAAATATTCAACTTTACTTTTCTTCGTCATAACATTCTCAACAAATTTATTCTTAGGCATTATTACTTTTGGTCTTTTATGACTCTTCTCAGTTCCAATGTCATCTTCTCTAACGGCAACATATGCTTCATTGTCAGTTTCAACTTCATCGTCCTCAAAAGTAACTTGTCTACCCTTGGTAGATTTATCCACTAGAGGCCTTTTTTTTCTAATCCTTTGGATGTAGTTTTGTAGCATCATCAATTACTACATTTTGCTTGTTTTCCATATCTTCTTCTGACACTGAGTAAAAACTGCTAACAACTTTCATGATATCATGCTCTATGAAATGAATGCCTCCCAACCTAATTGAACAACTTTCAACAAAATTCTGCCAAACAAAATATCATATGTCAATAAAAACAAAGTTAAAAAAATATAGCAAGACACTTTCAAGAATACAAAATACAAATATAAATAACAATACTTACGATGTTTTGTTTTATCTCATTTACGATTTGTTTACACAACTTTGTAGATACCTCTATCGTGTCATACAATGAATATGATAGACGATATTTAATCATTTCATGTGACTTGGGAGCTTTTATAAGTATGTAAACAACTTCAGTATTTGGTACCGAACACATATATATGACTCTTCCCATCACCTCATAAATTCCATTATCATTTGGTATATCAATATATAGATATATATTCACATTTTGGCTTTCTCTTTTTTTCACATACTAGATTCTTGATGGAAATTTCACCTCTTTTGAATTCATCCAGTATGAAATCATCTTCTTATCATTTGAGGCACTTGAAAGATTTGTAGCCATTAGCTCAGGTGGAGTTCGTTCACCAATGTTTTTTGAAGATGCACCTTTAAGAGTCTTTGGTCCAGAAAGATTCACAGAAATCTTCTTTGATGCCATTTTCCTAAAAAATAGAAACAGATAAATCAGTAAATAACGAAAACATATTAACTTAAATCCACAACGAAAATATATTATAATTTTTTTATTTGTATAATCAAATAATTGAAATTAAAAAAATATTAACACTAAGAAACACATGT
>APFE030008285.1:0-19058 GCA_000404065.3 Pinus taeda | reverse complement strand
TATAATAATAAAATATATAAATCTAGAAAAACGAAGAAATTTCAAGGAATAAATAAAAACTAGGAATGAAGAGTAGGGATCCAGTTGCTACTAATTTTCCAACCTTCATCCCTATTTAGATTGTTACCATGCTTCTCAATTTCTAACGCCTCTTTGAACTTCCTATGATGGAAGTGATCAATTTTGGCTAAAACTCGAGAATCCTCAATACATATGTGGTGTTTAGTATTAGACGCATGTTCCAATAAGGCAGACGAGCGAGACCTGTTATGCCTAATATTTGCCGCATGCTCTTGAATCCTCTGCCTCATGGAACGACCCGTTTCTCCAATATAGGGTGTTCCGCATGAGCAGGGGACTAAGTAGACACCTTTCATATCTTTGGGTCAACATAATCCTTAACTGACCTGAGGGAGCTCCGGATAGTGTTGAGGGGCTTGAAGGAAGTATGCACCTTATTCTTATTTAGAATGTGGGTAATCTTATCAGTGGTTTCGAGAATGAATGGAAGATGAACGCAGTTAGCAAAATCAAGAGGATCCTTTTTTGGCTTAGGTCGGAGACTAGCTCTTCGAAAAGCTTTGAGCCCAAGGAGTAGGTCTGAGGCTAGCTCTTCGAAAAGCGTTGAGCCCAAGGAGTCTATAATTAGGCTAGCTCTTCGAAAAGATTTGAGCCTAAGGAGTCTATAATTAGACTCCTTAGGCTCAATAAGAATAAGGTGCATACTTCCTTCAAGCCCCTCAACACTTCGGGTCAGTTAAGGATCATGTTGACCCCAAAGATATGAAAGGTGTCTACTTAGTCCCTTGCTCATGCAGAACACCCTATATTGGAGAAATGGGTCGTTCCATGAGGCAGAGGATTCAAGAGCATGCGTCAGATATTAGACATAACAGGTCTTGCTCGTCTGCCTTAGTTGAACACGTGTCTAATACTAAACACCACATATGTATTGAGGATTCCCGGGTTTTAGCCAAAATTGATCACTTCCATCATAGGAAGTTCAGAGAGGCATTAGAAATTGAGAAGCTCTGAATAAGGATGAAAGTTGGAAAATTAGTAGCGACTGGATCCTTGCTCTCCATTCCTAGATTTTATTTATTCCTTGAAATTTCTCCATTTTTCTAGATTTTGATTTTTCCCATTTATATATTTTATTATTATATTTTTTATCATTCTTAATTTTCACTAATAATAATATTATTATTTTGTTACATTGGTTATATTTTCTATTATTTTATTTAATTCTTAATTCTTGATCTCTTATTTTTATTCAAAAATTATGATATATATTATATTTGTTTTATATATATTATATAGTATAGAAAATTTTGATTCTTAATTATTAATTGTTATATACTTATTTACTTATTTTATAATTTATCTATTTTAATTATATTTTATTAATTAATTAATTAATTAAATTAATTTTTTTATAAAGATGTTTTTAAACATTTGTAACTTCTTTACTTTATAACGTTAATATTTAATTTAATATATTTTTATTTTTTTACTTTTAACGGATGATTTATATCTTGAAACATCTCCACCTATATATATAATATATATATTATATATATATTATATATATATTATATATATAATATATATATGTATGGTTAATGTTAGATTAGATGCTCCACCTTTGCCCTGATGATGAACCACAGTGGAGGGTTTGAAACATTGCTCCAATAAAATTATTTGATGTGATTTCTCTAGAAAATTTTCTCTCTAAACATTATGGATCACAGAAGTCTAAGCTCTGAAAAAATTCTAGACATATATAGTGAAAATCCCAACAACATTCATGTGACAAAGTAAATAAAAAGAATAAGCATGAAAAATATCACTTACATGTACAAATGGGTATATCCAATCATCAAACTATGCTAATAATGAAGCTCCAAGATCAAGAAGATAGAATCCATACATCAAAATTCATCCATGGAACCAAACTTGTTCTCCAAAAGGGAATGCAAAATTCTCAAGTAGCTACTAAATCCAAATCCAAGAGATGATGAGAGAATGAATCACCTATCATCTATTTACACAATTTCTAATCAGTTCGATTTGCCTAATTTGACCTAATTAAGCCCCAAATAATAAAATAATGTGCAATAATAACATCCCTTGGTGACAAGCTCACCAAGATAGCTCAATAACACAAAAAATCCTCTCATTAGGGCATAACTAGCATTTGCACCAGATGTTGCAAAGGAAACGCCGTAAGGCATAAATTGAAAAAAGCAAATAGAACAAAAAAATACTTTGTTAAAGAATAAAAATATATTAAACACTCAAATCAATGCCCCATTAACTAGAACCACTTAGTAGACATTCCATATGAAATGGGCATATGATCCAAGAACATTGCTGCATAAGAGAGCCAATTAGTGAGCTAACATAAGTATAAATGGTTTCATATACTAAAATCCACAGGTCTAACAAATCTTGCTTACCCATTTAAGATATAGAAACTATCTTGTTTAGCCATTTAAGATATAGAAGCTTCGAAGCCCTTGTCCCGAGAAGCATTAACACTAGTACCAAGCATTACCACTGAATTTCAAATTTTTTCAGATTCGCCAAATTCCAAACCTGAAGGTTTCATCGAACCCTTGACTTAGCTCCCCACAACGTGGTGCAAGTTGCATAATTCAGTTTCACTCAATCGTTGAATTTCTGTATTTTTCACCCACAATGCATGATCTACAAATCTCCCAATTCTTAGAGAACGAGAGAACAAAATTACCTTCAAATCAAAATTTTACCAGAAAATCAAATTCCGAAAGCATACATGTGTTTTTATTTTGTATAACAGAATCCTATAAATTCTGCATTTTTCGTAGTCAGCACAGTATGTTGTGTACATGAGATAGATTTGGGCAACTGTATTCATGTCAAAGTTGACAGCTAGTCCACATTTTAAAGATTCAGGAAAAAAGATTCAGGAAAAAAGGCAAAATATACTGCATCACAGTCTAACCCAGATCGAGATGAACATAAGCTTTATCAAAATATCATATACAATTAAGTCGCCCATTTACAATTATAAATCTATACAACACATGGCCACCTTGAGCAAATGAATCATTCACCTAGGTCAAAAATAGGAAATTGCATTTTGTCATTTGCCAAGCAAAATGAAGACTGCCTGGCCCCCTCGACCAAATAAACTGTCCAACTAGATCATAAGATGAGGAATTTGCATTCCTGTCATTTTAAGTAAAACACAAAACTGCATGTCTATGCGGGTCAAATGAGCTTCATTCCTAAAATACTATTAGCAAACCTAGTAAAACATTAAAATGGTCCCAAAATCCTACCATCAGCCAAGAAAGTGCAGCAACCACAACGAAATGCTTTGGGGTTAAAACGACCAAAAAGACATGAAGGCATTGGATACTCTTCAAATAAAAGAGAAACAATTGAAAAAAACAAAAATGACACAAAGAGAGACAAAGAAAAGTAGGGGAACCTAACAGATATAGAGGAAAAGAAAAATAAGAGGAGGAATTGAGTATAACTCATGAAAAGTGAAATAACTGATGATAAAATTTCAGCAGATTTCAACAGTGAAAATTAGCAGAATTTAGAAGCACCAATCAGAAAATGTGAAGCACCACAGAAATTAAGTGACCAACAAAACATCAAATTTCGAAGTTCACATGCTCTGTTTCAAATCCTCTATAAATTTTTGCCTGTCAATTGACATTCCCAATCTGGTTAGGGCATTTCAAGAAAGTCCAGAGGGCGGATAGATGAGCAATTCAAAGCAAAACCAAAGACAATTTGACCTTGCAGAAATTACTTCCATAGCAATTAATCACTTTAAAGACTAGAGCAAAGTCCAGTAGCACCAGAACTGACACAGTCCATCAAACTTAAAAAAACACATATTATGGCCAAACAGAGTTTAAAATAAAACGCAACATATATTTAAAAGAGATACTGAATAATTAAGTTAAACAAACATAAACCTCAAAAATGCTAGAATCCCTATAACCTAAATCATACAACGAGATTTTTCCACAATTCCAAAGGGTAGCAATCTAGGTCTGCAGCAGCAATTAGTGCCAGAACAAATAGTCATCATATATAGGGTCATTTTATATACAAGGATTATCCATTGCACTCCATGCCTTCGAGGACCAACCCTTCCAGCTAGCTGCAGTACCAGTACAAGTCTCGAGAATCATTTGTCTCACATGACATGTTGCCCTCTGACAGTAGAATCAATGTAAACAGGGTTTTTATGGTATGCAAAATGATACAAGAGCCTCACTGGTTCATGGGAAATCCTCACAAACAAAAACAAAATTTGTTTCCAGTTGATTATGTTGGGGAGGATAAGCAGAAGATGCATCAATTGCCGAATCTGATGCGCTGGATTCTGAGTGGTCACATCTCTCAGAGGCATATGCAGTTTCCATGGCTCCTGCTGTTTTGTATCTTCGGAGCAAATGCAATGGAGAAGATCCATGGATTGGAGTTGTTTCTCCACTTTGAAATCCCGAAAACATAGTTGATTTGCGTGTGAAACCGGGGGAAGAATGCTTTCACTTCCTATATCGTTTTGTTTTTTTTCTTAGCATTTTGTTGCCATCTGTTCAAAGCATTGGTCGTCTGTTCTTCAAATATTGCCTTCTTCATGTGAGATCCCATCTGCATAAAAATATCCCATCATATTTTAAGAGCATATTGCTTTATACATGATATTTAACCAGAACAGAGTGTTTTTGAACGATCCAAAAGTTCACTAAAACATTTGTACATATTGAAAAAACAAAATTTGCCCAAAAATGGATGTTCTCTATCTATCAACAAAAAGGTAAAATGAATGTTCTCTATCTATCAACAAACAGGGTTATATCAAGAAATAAAATTGAAATGATTTAAAGAGAAACCATCATTTCTATTTCTCTACTTTTCTAGAAGGCTCTAGACTGCAACAAAATTTAATTTAATTTAACAAACAAAAGAAAGCATATTTTAGAGTGGTCATACTTTTCATTCAAAAATCCTCTGAGGCTTTACCTGAAGCTCTCAATAGAGAGATAACTTCTGTACAAAAGAAAAATTAAACTCCACTGTTTTCTATCTCCTGATAAATTTGTCTACTATGAGCTTAACTATTTTTTAATGAGGTGATTTTTTAACCGTTTCACCGAAATTTGATGATATGATTTTTGGTGAGATCACAATGTTTCATTGTATTTTTTAGTACAAAAATGGATTCAATGTCCTAAAAAATCCCTTAAACATTTGGATTGTGCAAATTCAACAACTTAAAGCTAAAATTTCCCCTATTTCTAATCAGAAACTATGGTTTTAACAATTTCTACTCATATTTTGGGCAAAATCAACCAAACAAAAATCAAAAGTGGTGTCATTAAACAACTGTGTTAATGCATTATCAGGTGACACCTTATCTCTAATTTTATCAGTACAAATAAGATATTTAATATCACAATGTAGGGTTTGATTAATCTATTTCTATACAAAATAAACCAGGTCAATATACTAAGTGAATATTTGGAAGATGTAACTCTCCTTTTTTGTAATTATATAAGCCAGCATTTTCTCAAGTTCAATCGATCCTGTCAAACACCTAAACTGATTGTATTTTCAATGAACATGGAGTAGACTGACCTGTGTCACAAGGGCATAAAGTGCAAGTGTGATGTAACTACATAGAAACTACAAAGAAACCCTAGACACAAACACAAGCAACCCAAGGTAATCCTTATCAGATGATGATGGTATTGTCACCTAATTTACCTGAAATTTATATAGGGAAGAGTGACACATTTAAATATTCAAATTACAGAATGTGTCACCCTCAAGGTGGACAATGAAGGCTGGGTTTAATAAGGAAATTAAAGACTCAGTACAAACTGAGAGATAAGCTTCCATTTTTGCTGATGTCATTTGACATTGAATATATATGTCCACAGCGGGGAAATTATTGTTTTAAGCTTCATACTTATTTACTGTTTTTAACACTCCACACTACATGAATCAAATCCTATTATAATGCGATTAATTATCCATTCTTTCAAACTTATTTACTATTACTAATACTCCATACTGCATCAATCAAATCCTATTATACTGCGATTAATCATCCATTTGTTCTTGAGGATGTAGATGGATCGGAAAGCCTTTAGTCAAGTGGGAAACAGGAAAGTAGGAGATCTTATCATCATCCAGTGGCTCCCATTTGCAAATAATAAGACAATTTTAACACATTCTTGTAAAACACAATGTACATGTACAACGTTCATAAAATTGATGTCTTATTTATCTTGCTGTGAAAGAAGTATAAGAATGAAGCACATGACCTGAATTTGGTGATGAAGTGATGGAGAAAGAGGCCCAGCTCAAGTTTTGCTAGATGCATTCCTGGACAGAGCCTGAGCCCCCCTCCAAATGGAATAAAAGAGGGGTTCTTGTAGAGCTCCTTCAATATAAAGTCCGAGAGATTACTAACAGAATTAGACACAGAAAGATTACTAAGAGAAGAATTAGACACATAAAGATTACTAAGAGAATTAATTACATGAAGTGACGATTTTGATGCTAATTAATTACATTATTTTCTAGAATCTGTTGCCAACGCCATGGGTCAAACTTGAGTGGAGAAGAATGGTACTTGTCGTCTAGATGGATGCCATTCATAAGCACCAAGACTGACCACCCTTTTGGGATGACAAAGCCTCCTGATAACACAAGTTTATGATGATCGGATTTGCACTAAAAATATTAAAAGAAACGCTGGAATTGGAAGTATGAGTTGAGATTTTATACATTTAAACCCTTCCAGAAAAAGTACATATACATAAATAAAATTGTAAATTTCAGTAGGAACATGAATATCAACCAAGAAGAGTAAAAACAATATATTATTAAATGCCTTTAATTTTAATGTGTGCTATTGCTTCTCTGAAAATCGTTGGAGCAACGTTGGCGAGACTATGTGTTTCATTTATGACCTGGGAATTGAACAAATACAAACACGATCAATCATCTCGACACCATATATATGGTCTCAAATATAACAATTATCAAAGTTTAGGGTAACTGAAAAAAAAAAAAAAAATACTAAGGCAACACAAATTGATACAAGCTACGGGGAAATTTTAAATGATCTTCATGAATTCATTTATATATATAAACATATGTTACAAAATTTGTAATGAGGATAAAAAAATTCTAACAACCTATCACCAAACAGAAATCGTATGGTTTTTCATGAAAGCAGTAACTAATTACATACACATTGGGTGAATTTCAGTGACAGTAGTCATCCCAAGTGAGGTTTTGGTTTCTTGGACTCCCCTTTCTCTTTAACATAGCATTGTGTTCCGCCTGTGTGGTGCATATTCCACCATCAGTGCAATCCAAGATATGAAATGCTTTTATTTAGAATACCAATACCAATTCGAAATATGAAATGCTTTTATTTATAATACATTGACACACCTTCAGCTCTTGAAGTGCCTGGGGACAGTCCGTGAGAAATTTGATAGCAAATGCCATCGTTGAGGTTGAGGTCTCGTGACCAGCGAAGAGCAGGAATAGTACAAAATATGCTATAATTTCTTCTGAATGCAAGTCTTCTTTCAAGAGTTCTCCTAAGAAATCATTATGGACAACTTCTGGATGCTCCCTTCTGTACTTTATACTCGCATAAATCTTTTTCATGCAAGGTGCCTTCTACGCCCATTTGTTATTCGTTTATGAAACCCACACTGCGCCCTCCTATTATTGCATTGAAGAATCCTTCAAGGGTTTTAAAGGGTTCTTCATTTCTGGTTCCTGGCCCCAAACCCCACACAATAAATCCTGTCAAATCAACATTTGTTCGGTCATCAACAACTTTACAGTCAATCAGAGCAACTATTTCAGTGGGGGAGAAGCTGCCAGAGGCTACTCTGGCATAATTTGACAAAGAGGGCGAGATTCAAACAATAAAAGTCTCAAAGTTAACCAAGGGGAAGAAAGTGGTTCTGTTGGTCGTTCCCGGTGCCTTCACACCCACTTGCTCTCAGAAACATCTGCCAGGATTTTTGGAGAAAGCCGATGAGCTGAAGGCCAAAGGGGTTGACACAATTGCCTGCGTTTCTGTAAACGATGCTTTTGTTATGAGGGTCTGGGGTCAAAATCTGAATGTAGGTGATAAGATCCTCCTGCTGGCCGATGGAAATCAAGAATTCACCAAAGCATTGGGTGTTACTCTTGATTTGAGCGATAAACCTGTGGGTTTAGGGGTTCGATCGAGGCGCTATGCGCTGTTGGTAGAGGACGGTGTCATCAAGGTCTTGAACTTGGAAGAGGGTGGTGCGTTTACCGTAAGTGGTGCTGATGAAACTCTTAAGGCCCTGTGAAAGATAGGTAATGAAGAAATCATTATGGAAAACTTCTGGATGCTCCCTTCTGTACTTTATACTCGCATAAATATTTTTCATGCAAGGTGCCTTCTATGCCCATTTGTTATTCGTACTTTGTTAGAATTTGATGGAGTTAAGGTGTTGTAGGCATGAATCAATGGTATCCATGCGGCCAAACTCCAGATTATAGCAAACAAGGAACACCTTCTTCCTGCATTACAACTTAAAGCAGTTGATTTCCCATGTTTGTGTACCATCTTTCTTATTGCTTTCATTCACCCAGATAATACTGCAGAAAATACATTGCAAAATCTACAATTTAAACCATGTTTAATTGTTAATCAGATTTATATTTTTATAATATACACCAATTGCTAGACAATTCTAATTACGAAAAGATTTTTCTTGTTGATGGTAATGCACGCGCATTACAGACATCAAAAGAACGCCAAGGAAAACAACATTAGAACAAAGAATCTGAAATAGCATTTTGTCTATACCTTGAGAACTCTATGAAAACAAATATCATAACTCAATCCCCAAATAAATGGACTTCGGAAAATTATGAACAGGTGGCAGTTGCCATTTGAAGATCAGAAATTCCATAAGTATGCCCACACACAATAATAAATATAGACCAAATACAGAAAAGTAATGCGCAGAAGCAAGAACAGCAGACTTCAAAATGTCAATACTGTCAATGAATCCATGAATATAAACCAAACAAGGTACTACAATGGATGTTTCAGCTAACAATTTTATAGATCCTACAGGCAAAAGATGTGATAAAGAGAACAAAATGATAGCTCATAGCAGGAACTTCAAAAGGGCTATATGGATGCCGTTCATAAGCACCAAGACTGACCACCCTTTTGGGATGACAAAGTCTCCTGATAATACAAGTTTATGATGATCAGATTTGCACTGAAAAGATTAAAAGAAATGCTGGAATTGGAAGTATGAGTTGAAATTTTATACATTTCAACCCTTCCAGAAAAAGTACATATACATAAATAAAATTGTAAATTTCAGTAGAAACATTAATATCAACCAAGAAGAGTAAAAACAATATATTATTAAATGCCTTGAATTTTAATGTCTGCTATTGCTTTTTTGAAAACCGCTGGAGCAACGTTGGCGAGACGATGTGTTTCATTTATGACCTGGGAATTGAACAAATACAAACACGATCAATCATCTCGACACCATATATCTGGTCTCAAATATAACAATTATCGTAGTTTAGGGTAACTGAAAAAAAAATACTAAGGCACCACAAATTGATAGAAGCTACGGGGAAATTTTAAATGATCTTCACGAATTCATTTATATATATAAACATATGTTACAAAATTTGTAATGAGGATAAAAAAATTCTAACAACCTATCACCAAACAGAAATCGTATGGTTTGTCATGAAAGAAGTAACTAATTACATACACATTGGGTGAATTTCAGTGACAATAGTCATCCCAAGTGAGGTTTTGGTTTCTTGGACTCCCCTTTCTCTTTAAGAGAGCGTTGTGTTCCGCCTGTGTGGTGCATATTCCACCATCAGTGCAGTCCAAGATATGAAATGCTTTCATTTAGAATACCAATACCAATTCGAAATATGAAATGCTTTTATTTATAATACATTGACACACCCTCAGCACCCGAAGTGCCTGGGGACAGTCCATGAGAAATTTGATAGCAAATGCCATCATTGAGGTTGAGGTCTCGTGAACAGCGAAGAGCAGAAATAGTACAAAATCTGCTATAATTTCTTTTGAATGCAAGTCTTCTTTCAAGAGTTCTCCTAAGAAATCATTATGGACAACTTCTGGATGCTCCCTTTTGTACTTTATACTCGCATAAATCTTTTTCATGCAAGGTGCCTTCTACGCCCATTTGTTATTCGTTTATGAAACCCACATTGCGCCCTCCTATTATTGCATTGAAGAATCCTTCAAGGGTTTTGAAGGGTTCTTCATTTCTGGCTCCTGGCCCCAAACCCCACACAATAAATCCTGTCAAATCAACATTTGTTCGGTCATCAACAACTTTACAGTCAATCAGAGCAACTATTTCAGTGGGGGAGAAGCTGCCGGAGGCTACTCTGGCATATTTTGACAAAGAGGGCGAGATTCAAACAATAAAAGTCTCAGAGTTAACAAAGGGGAAGAAAGTGGTTCTGTTGGCCGTTCCCGGTGCCTTCACACCCACTTTCTCTCAGAAACATCTGCCAGGAGTTTTGGAGAAAGCCGATGAGCTGAAGGCTAAAGGGGTTGACACAATTGCCTACGTTTCTGTAAACGATGCTTTTGTTATGAGGGCCTAGGGTCAGAATCTGAATGTAGGTGATAAGATCCTCCTGCTGGCCGATGGAAATCAAGAATTCACCAAAGCATTGGGTGTTACTCTTGATTTGAGCGATAAACCTGCGGGTTTAGGGGTTAGATCGAGGTGCTATGCACTGTTGGTAGAGGACGGTGTCGTCAAGGTCTTGAACCTGGAAGAGGGCAGTGCGTTTACCGTAAGTGGTGCTGATGAAACAATTAAGGCCCTGTAAAATATAGGTAATGAAGAAATCATTATGGACAACTTCTTGATGTTCCCTTCTGTACTTTATACTCGCATAAATCTTTTTCATGCAAGGTGCCTTCTATGCCCATTTGTTATTCGTTTATGAAACCCACATTGCGCCTTCCTATTATTGCATTGAAGAATCCTTCAAGGGTTTTGAAGGGTTCTTCATTTCTCGTTCCTGGCCCCAAACCCCACACAATAAATCCTGTCAAATCAACATTTGTTTGGTCATCAACAACTTTACAGTCAATCAGAGCAACTATTTCAGTGGGGGAGAAGCTGTCGGAGGCTACTCTGGGATATTTTGACAAAGAGGGCGAGATTCAAACAATAAAAGTCTCAGAGTTAACCAAGGGGCAGAAAGTGGTTTTGTTGGCCGTTCCCGGTGCCTTCACACCCACTTGCTCTCAAAAACATCTGCCAGGATTTGTGGAGAAAGCCGATGAGCTGAAGGCCAAAGGGGTTGACACAATTGCCTGCGCTTCTGTAAACGATGCTTTTGTTATGAGGGCCTAGGGTCAGAATCTGAATGTAGGTGATAAGATCCTCCTGCTGGCCGATGGAAATCAAGAATTCACCAAAGCATTGGGTGTTACTCTTGATTTGAGCGATAAACCTGCGGGTTTAGAGGTTCGATCGAGGCGCTATGTGCTGTTGGCAGAGGACGGTGTCGTCAAGGTCTTGAACCTGGAAGAGGGCGGTGCGTTTACCGTAAGTGGTGCTGATGAAACTCTTAAGGCCCTGTAAAAGATAGGTAATGTGTTTATGCTTTTGCCGCATAGTTCTGCCGCATATGAAACTATTCGACGCAATGCCAAATGAAACCCCCAAACCGTTTGGGCAACCCCTTTGAATCAACGGCTGAAATTGTTGCAATCGTCTAACATATAATCGTGTGGCTTACAAGATGACAGGTAGGCAGAGAGGAGAGTTGATTTCAGAGAGAAACGCCTTACGGCATAAAAACACCGTAAGGCGTAATTAAGAGAATTAACTATAAACTTGCTTGCATACCCATAAATGAAATTAATAAAAAAGAATTACAAGTGAAGACTATGTTATTCAAATCCCATCTTTCTAGATAAATAAATACGAAAATTCACTTCATAAAACCAGTCTGAACCTAACATATAATCCTAGCTCTAATTTGACAAGAGATATGAAGAAGCTAATGTCTACTTAAGACAAACAAATTCGAAAGTAAAGATATATTCTTTCTATCACTCAAAGAGATCAATAAGAGCACATACCTGTGTGGTTAACCCATACAAGAATCAAGTATATTATATGTTTAATGTGCCCATATAGCAGTATCTAATATTCAATTCATAGTGTATACATGAAAACAAAATGCATCCATATTTCTAGTAAGATGGACAACAATTCGCAAAGGAAATATCACCAAATCACTAGTGCAACATAACAGGTACACCCACATGAAGTCATAATTACACACTGTACGCATAAGAACAATTAAACATTACACAGAATAACTTCATTAGGGAGACTGTTTCAGAGAAAATTTATATAAATTGTAACAATCAAAACATTATAGAACGAAAAGAGGAAATGTGAACATGGAACCGAGATTCCAGAATTGGTAGGATCTTAAGCGCGCTACATGCAATGAAACGTACTGAGAGCGCTAGTCTCTTTAATCTTAAATTACAAAACCTCACTCACAGTGGCCACCAAAATTAACAACTAACAACTTCCAGAAAGGAAAATTATAAAAGGAGTCTAAGAATCGCTGGAGGTTTCCCAATCTAACCATTGAGGAAAGGCAGTCGTGGAAGGAGAGGAATGTGCAAAAGAACCGATATGGAAAAACAATGTGTCCGAGTTAGTATTCGTCATGCTATGAGAACTCCAAGTGCGCGGCTAGAGAGGAACCACATGGAGCTACCTATAACAAGAACCATAAGAGGCATTAGAAGTAGGAAAGAAAAGGCAACCACAATCAAATCATCATGAAAGGATCCCGAAAAGGGGTAATACTTGTGAAGGAGTGGTAGAGCTGAAAACTCATCTGGTCCATTGAACCTGCACAAAAGAACCCAAGACGAAAATGTGACCATATTAATAAGTACACGAACCCATAAAAGAAATGAACCAAAACTGTAGGGAGAAACTTAAGTAATACTTGTGAAGGAGTGGTAGAGCTGAAAGCTCATCTAGTCCATTGAACTTGGAAAAAAGAACCCAACACGAAAACATGACCATATTAATAAGTACATGAACCCATAAAAGAAATGAACCGAAACTGTAGGGAGAAACTTACCTTCGACCATGTGGGTTAGAATGTTGGTCATGAGAGCTCCGAGCCAGCATTTGGAAAAACCTCCAGTCAAGCCTTGAGGATGAAAAATGGAAAAAAGGTCAGAACCTTGTAGAACCATAGGGACAAACTACTAACTAGAATACAAAATCTATAAATACCCGGTGAATGGGGACGACATGACCACCTCCCCGGTAAATGGGGATGATATGAGCACCTCCCTTGTCTTTAACTGAAATCATCGCACTGGTAATGTAAAGCGGACATTTAAATTAAGGGCAAGAAAAATCATTCACCTCGAGGCAAGGCAAGGCCTAGCGCAAACAAAAACCCTGCTAATGCAAGCCATGATACGCTGGCACAACCATAGCCGTTCTGCAAGAGGAGGGCGACAGTTGAAACACACGGTGGGGGTTGCTAAAGAAGCCACAACGTAGGGTTGCAGAGATCTCATCTTCATTGACAGAGGGATAGTCCAAACGAACGACTGTAAAAGATAGGTAATGTGTTTATGCTTCTGCCGCATATGAACTATTTGACCCGATGTCATTTGATGTCAAATGAAATTCCCAAACCGTTTGGTATGCCTTTGAATCAACGGTTGAAATTGTTGCAATCGTCTAACATATAATCGTGTGGTTTACAGGAGGACAGGTAAGCAGGGAGGAGAGTTGATTTCAGAGGGAAACGCCTTACGGCGTAATGATCAATATAACAAGTCGATGGGCCATTGAGAGGCCTAATGAAGTCCAAAGTGTGCCATGATGAAAAAATGGAATCCAAGCATAGTAAACAAGGGGTTAGCCCCTTGTTTTTCAAGCAAGTCCCCGTGGTGCTCCCAAGTGGGTGTGGGGGCACAAGGACATCCTCATGGGTGTCCAAGTTGATCGAAAATGCATGTAAACCATATATAATGGTTAGGATGATGGCATAAGCCCTCCATTTGTCTCTTACAATGATACACATCCTCATCTAGATGCTGGAATATCTGCCAAGTATATGGTGCAAGTGTGGCACTGGGTGGGAATGGTTAACCAAGTGCATCTTCCTCATCCAAAAGGTGGAACATGAGAAATCAATAAGCGATGTTGGGGATCCATGAAGTGCTATTTTCTATGGTGGAGGCCCATGGCTCTCAACGTGTAACAACCCATCTAAACTAATCCACTAACATAAAGTTTTAAACTTTATATTAAAACAGATATAATAAACCTTAAAACAAATATGAATTGAACTTTAATAAAATATGATTAAACTTTTATAAATATTAAATTTTTAAACTTTATAATTATAATAAATTTAACTTTTTATAATTAAAAACCTATAATTAAAAATAAAATAAAAAAATAAAAGAAAACACCCTTATATAAGGGGTGCATAAATCAAACATGATACATAAGAGCAGACATAAGACAACAGGGGAAAAATATCTAAGCCGCAAAAATGCATGGAAGGCGTGTCGGGAGGAGGGAAGGTGGTGGCTGCAGGTGGGAGGGCAGCCACCGCCAAGCCCACAGTTAAATACCGGAGGTCTGAACCAAAAAGGGGGGCTGGAAGAATGGAGTGAGAAACGAGGAGGAGGGATTCAACAGTGAGAGAGGTCTGCCATTGGAAGAGCTTTAATCCGTCTGAGGTTCTGGGCATGGGGGATAGTGAGCTTCTGTGAGAAGCTTACTGGATTGAGCAGCCAGTCTCTGCTCAGTCTGGCTGGGTGGAATTGGTCTCCCGGATAATTGGAGTAGAGCAGTAGCAACATCATCAACTTCACCGGATCAGATAGCAGTCCAGGTAAGTACAAAATTTAAAATTTCTATACAATTCCTGTATTTCAGTCCTGGCTATTATGCAACGCTTACCTTACAAGTGCCAATGTGGCCTTCTAGAGGGTCAAGACCTTGTATAGGGAGACCAAGCTTTTAATGGAGACCCACCTACAATCCTGCATAATGTCTGATGCGTCCCCTTGCTCTCCAATACAACAAATAATTAAAATAATCAAGTAAAAGAGCTTACAATTCATGGAACTAATGGGGCACTTCATAGTGGCATGCCTTTCATAATGGGCTTTGGCATGTACAAGTGTCTCCAAGCTCAATAACGTGGTTAATCAAGGACCTTATTATTTTTTTTTTCAACCTTTAAAGTGGGTGACATGTCCATGGTACATCCATTAGGTGGTAGGCGAAAATCATATAGTGATGGAACAAAGTGGGGATCATGGGTATGTTTCAGGCCACATGCCATGGTACAAGGCTAGCTATAATAAGGGAAACCTACACTTGGGTATATGAGTGTAGGAGGGAGAAAAGCATGGTACATGAGTTACCCCGACCCTTTCTTTTCTACCTTTCTTCATATGTCTTTTTCCTTTCAATGATTTTTCTTCATAGCCGCTCGAGGCTCCAAGGGATGAAAGTATGATGTGTAAGATGAGGTAGTAGGTATCCCTTTTGAGGTAGGGCATCTCATTGCCCACCAGGGGTTGGGAAAATCATGGTTTCTTTAATGATGGAGGGGGCTCATCTAGGGCCCATAGGAACCAGAGTGATGGCCATGGATAAGGGGTAGAGATCATGTTTGGCTTTTGCCTACGTGCTAAATTTGTATGTCCCGACCATCTTTTGCATTTTTTTGTACATTTCCTATTGCAAGTGGTCAAATTATGTTTTTTCTTTTCCTTTTAACTGCATAAACCTCTAGGCATCATTCTAGGCCCGAACCAATGTGTGGACAAGGGGAGGGGGAGGCTAACTCTATGTGGACCCAGTGGACACATTTGGTCCTGGATGGGAAAAGAGATGAATGGGGCTAAAATGAGTGGAAGGGAGTGATGTATATAATGTCGCGAAGCGAGACCATGCAACAAAAATTGAGATTTCCCATGTAGTGCCAACTCTAAAGCTAATGGCTAGTAAAGGAGATCCCATGGGACTAGGGTACACGACTAACCATGAAATGGGGAAATGGAGACAAGTGTATAGACCTAGCCCACTCTTTCTGCCAGATCCCCCCACCAATTCATGCCCAAAAGTGCCCATGACAAGTAAGGAAAATTACTCTACTATACCAATGAAATCCATACCTTCGGGATCAAGAGGTCCGCCTTCAAACATATAATCATAACAAATGGGCAAGGGACCACATGGTTGGCTCAAGTGGAAGAGATAATGGCACATTGAGCTATCTAGTGGCTGCAAGGGGCTGCTGACTTCCGACTGAGGAAGATCTATGAGAAAAATCTTCTCCTATACATACTACCTGCAGGTGGTGGGTAATAAGCCATAAATTAAAAATTAAAAATTATAATACATATTCTAGAGACCGACAAGGCATAAAATAATAAATTATAATTTATAATGAATTCAGAATTTGATTTGAAAACTTTTAACATATTGTGAGCCTTCTTGATGTGTATTTTTTCCATAAACTCTAGTTGTGCTCTCATTCAAAGTAGCTACATGTTTTGTTGGAAATAGTAAGAAGGGGGGCTGGGGGAGAGAGGGGTGAATCAGTATTTATTTTAAAATTCTTATATTATACCAATTAAGATCACTTACAAAACACATGATGTAGAACAAGGAAAAATATTTTTATTAATGAAAAAATGAGGACTCCAATCTTCTTATACAAAACTCATGCTCCAACATGGACAACAAAAACTTTAACTCCTTCAAGGCTCCAACCTTGACAACCCAAGCTCCAATCTAGTTTCAAAGAGGCTCCAACCTCTTTCCTACAAAATCTAGGCTCCAACCTGGTTTCCTACAAGGCTCCAACATTGTATGAGAGCTCCAATCCTCTAGGGCTCCAACCCTCTCTACTTGCTTTAATCTTTCAAAGTAGATTCAATATCTTCCAAAAGCTTCTTCAACAAAACTTGAAAGATCTCTTTAATAATAATCCACCAATGCCTCAAGGATGTGTCCAATACTGCTCCAACAACGCTTCACATACTGCGCCACGATCTACTTCACAAATGTTTCTAAGGATGTTACAATTGGCCTCCAAGATATTTGAAACCCTGGTTCAATTCTAGGTCAACTCCAGTAGGGCTTAAAGATTCTTGGAAAGTGTCTCCAATGTTCTTCATGTCTGTAAAAGGAATAATTTACATATCTTCAATGACTGCTATAGTATTGGCTCCAAATGTGTGTTAGCTAAGTGGCTCCTTCAAAGGATTTCAAGTATGCCCAAGCTATTTCAATAGGTACTCGAGTCTTTTATTTATATTAGTTTGTACAGGCTGAACCGTCATGAATTTTTGGAAGTCAGCCCCAAATCGTCAAAGTTGAAGTCAATTCATTACTAGACAGATTAATCTGTTAATTGGAAAAAAAAATGTCCCGATTAGAATATCACCGTGACGAGTGGTAACCAGAGTGACATCAATTGATCAACTTAGGTCTTTTTCGTGCAACTAAGATGAAACCATGAAAGCTAAGAATAGAAAGCAGACTTGCAGCTTGGGAAATTAACGTTTCCGTTGAGCTTGGAGAAATTAACGTGTCTGTTCAACTCACGACTCCTAAAAATGTCAATATGTATATATGGAAGAAATTAATACTCAAAACACCATCTGTTAAAAGGATTTCCATTTCCCACTACCTATTTCTCCATGTAAGATGAATAAAGAAATTAACACACTTTGAAACAATAGGACACATTCGATTATATAGATAGATGGATTACCTGTCTTTATTTGGGATACTCATTTAAGGAAACTTAATATAATATTTGTTTGGAAAATTTTATTGTGCATGCTTTATGTGTAGAGTTTATGTTGGTTGTGGAAAATCAATCGCTAGATCTAATCATTTTCAATTTTTTTTTAAGGTAAATTATAGGATTAAATCAAGCTTCTCCTTGGCATTAAATTTGAGTGCACATGTAGTATTACCACTCATTATCTAGGGAGAATGATCAAAAGAGATTTCTTCAATTCGAGATTGCTCAAGTTCCATCTGATCTAGGCTGCCACACTTTCGTTTGGAATGTCAAGGGGTGCTATGGTTCCACACATAGTGTTGATTTTAGGTGGAAACTTCACTGGAGGTAAGCTTAAGAAGCCAAATTTAATTAGGCCATCAATAACAACAATGAAAACATCTCAACATGTTTGACTAAACAATAAAATGGCAAGTTTTTGTAGATAGGATACTCTTGTGCCATAACTTGTCCACCAAGCATCTACAACAAATAAGAGAAACATAAGAAAACACATTGAATTTGAAAGTTGGAACAAGGTATGAGAAGACAATAAAACTTGAAATAAAAGCTTAGCATTTTGGTCTTTCTTTCCAAGATAGCTATGTTAAAGCCAAATGTTCCACCTTCCATCCTATATGTCTCCATTTCTTTAGTAATCTTTGTGCATTCTTTTAGATGGTATCATCCTTTGAACACAAGTGAGGAATCCATGTATCACCTCAACATCAAATATGGAACCATAGGAGTAAGAAAACACATGGTTGACATAGATTCTTTGCTCATTAATCACTCTATATCAATAATTGATTCTCAAACCCATAATCCTCGTTATCCCCATAATAGGTACATTAACATCTTGGCCCTATGTATAGCCAAGTAGCTCATTGCGGGCCTATCTATATCAACCAACCAAAAAACCTTTACCAAAGGTTCAAAAACACACACCTCCTATACTCTTGCCCAAAAGCTCTCATATGAAACTAGCTTGCGTATGGCTTCCCACTCTTGTTTACAACTAAATGATAAAGTATTCCATTCCTTTGAATGAAACATTCTCTTTCACATCCCATATAGAAGCAAAGAGATACTAAAGAGACATGAAGCTAGTGACA
>APFE030008282.1:103481-125192 GCA_000404065.3 Pinus taeda | reverse complement strand
AAAATTTGCATGGGAGAAAATGCAACTAAATTTGCATGGGGAGAAAACACAACTACTTTTCGTCTGACATCAATATCTATTGTAAGCTGTGTATAATCATGCCTCACATAACTAAATATCAGGAATCTACAAATTTTACAACTAAAAATGAAAGGCATCATGTTTACATTTTCTAAAAATATTTTATAAGGGAACAAATTACACAATGTCCCATATCTATCTAGTTGGGACCCTGATATATGTAAGATCTTGAGCCTGCCAAACTTTAGGGCCTGCTCATATCCAGAGGGTTTAAAACTATCTTTTCTTATGCCCATTCTGGGGTGAGAACATGTTCTGTGCTTAATATACAACAAACAATATATGATTCAGCTTAAGCCATATATAGATGAAGGCAAGTGATCAAAGTTCCAGCCCTTCCCATTTTATAGTGGGTTACTATATCATGTTGATGCAAACTTGGAACCACGACGTTACCCCTATTAATACAGAGTTGGGTATCCATGTTAAAATGAATTACTGTATTGTGTTAATGCTGAGTTGGGGACCATGCTAAAATAGGTTACTGTATTATATTAAGTTGGGTGTTAGGGTTCAAAACTCATTACACATCAGATAAATATTAAAAACTCGTCCAAAAGCCCAAACAAGAAGATTCAATTCGTAACATATGCAATATTAAATTCATCCAACAATCTACAGAGGAGAATGCGACTGTGAAAACATATACCCACAATAGCACACAAACTATCTATAACCCGATACCATCAATCACAAAATCCATGAAGAGATGGCATATCTGCAACTGAAAATTAAAACAACAGAGAAAAAATCTTTTAGTTCTTTTCATGTTCCTAAATGCCCCTTACACAGGTGAAGGCCTAATCTCTGAAAGCCTAAGGTGAAACCCTAATCTCTGAAAACAACCTTAATATTAGATAACACAAGAACACCGAACATACCTTTGTCAAAAACTGTGAAGATATATTGTTGAATCAATGTCTTTGTTTTAAGTTCTGGTCAATGCAAATTTGTGAGATTATCCTTTGCTAGCTTCGAACCAGATCCCCATTCTCTACTAGTGAATTTAATGTAGATTGATTCCTGCCATCCATTCCATAGAAACTTTGTTCTATTCATAGCAAACAATGTCTCCTCCAATAGCAATATGTTCCTCCAACTACATTCAATAGCTGCAATTTCCAATGGGTAGTACACACTCAATAAGGAACACAACTGTGCACAATAGATCCAAAGAAGGACAAAAGCAGAAAATGGCTACATGAGTGATCCTAACAGTGGAGGAGAGCATTTATTGGCGTCTGTCATCCCGGGCTTAAATTCGAAATAAAAATACACGGATAAACTTAAAAATAAAACATCAATATGTTCAGCATCCATGTCACTGTTTCATCCCCCAGATGTTTCCCGAGCCCAATGCGTGAAAGTTTCCCAAGCCCAATGTGAGAAAATGCATGTTGGGCTCTTGGAACAGCTCAAATTATTTTGATAATAAGTTCTACCGAGAAGGTCTATGGTTTGAGCTCGTATATCCCTCTATCTTGATAATAAAGAATTCACAAGACACCTTCGCTTTGGTCCTCCTTGACCGTCTTCCTTTCTCCATATTCCATATTGTGTTGATGACATTTAATGTTTCTGTATGGTGACACCAAGTCCTCAACCAGCGGAGTGCAAAAAAATCTCAAAATTTATAATAGTAAACTTACACATAAAAACTCGAAATCTTCGCAGGATGGTTGTTTCATCTTAACCTTACATTCATAAATTTCAAAATGTATGATTGTTGCATAGAAAAGTTACAAATTCCTTATTGTAGGCTGTAATTATATTAAAGTAAATACACATGACTGTGATGGCATGCATATTCAAAATTTAAAAACTCCCTAATTTTATATTATAATTATATCAAACAAAAGCACTTATCTTATATCAGAAGCAAGGAAAGTAAATTGAATAAATGATTAACCGTTTGAATACTACCAAATCTTGAAGTGTGTAAGAACATTTGAAGGATTTTAAATGCAAAAAGAATCCATCAAAGATGGTATTTTATACTTTTTGAATTATAACTACATATGTGGGTGGCTAAATTAAAATCAATTTTGGGTTGTAATGATAATATTACAAAGCTTCAAACTTAACAATTTACAATGGGACACCTAAGCACTTACAACATAATCCTCATAACCAGAGAATGAATCTAGTCGTACAGGCCAAATTTCAGATTGTGTTTAACTAATCATGTGCAAAGCTTACTAAAACAGCCAAAAACCACAAATTTCTTGTAGGGATCTTAAAAGTGCTATTATTGGCCAGAGAAAGGATGAAATCAAGTGCCAGGGAACAAATTTACAATACCATAGCTCTCTGCGCAGGATAGAGTATTATAAAATTCAATCAAAAGCACTTATCTTATATCAGAAGCAAGGAAAGTAAATTGAATAAATGATTAACAGTTTGAATACTACCAAATCTTGAAGTGTGTAAGAACATTTGAAGGAGTTTAAATGCAAAAAAAATCCATCAAAGATGGTATTTTATACTTTTTGAATTATAACTACATATGTGGGTGCCTAAATTAAAATCAATTTTGGGTTGTAATGATAATATTACAGAGCTTCAAACTTAGCAATTTACAATGGGACACCTAAGCACTTACAACATAATCCTCATAACCAGAGAATGAATATAGTCGTACAGGCCAAATTTCAGATTGTGTTTAACGAATCATGTGCAAAGCTTACTAAAACAGCCAAAAACCACAAATGTAGGAAGAAATTAAATTTTCCTTATATGAAAAACAAAATCTCAGAGTATTTGTCCCCTGAACAGAAGGTTGGAGTTTCTTGTGTCGAAGATCCATTATATATGCATCAAATAAATTGAAATTTGGTCGTAATTGGTATAATAAGCTCCAAAAATCCTAATTGTCAAAGGTTGTAATATGATAAGGAATTCACATGCCTAGCTTGCAGATCAATTTGTCAAAATAAATTTGTGCTCAAGAAACAAACTTACGTGTGAGCAGCCCAGCTGATATTTTGTAGAAAAACTTCATTTCTAAAAGGTAAGTACTCTTCTTCACCATTTCCTTCCCAAACGCACCAAATGGCTCATCCAACGCCCCTGCCAGAAAAGCTTTTGTATCCTTCTTAATCAGTCGATCACTAGACCTAATGGAAAGAACGGTTGTTCCCTCCGTCCCACTACCTTCTAGAAGCTCAAGATATGGAGCATACCAGAGCTTCATATTCAAGGCTGGAACCTGTGTTCGATTCAACCCACCGTCCCACTACCTTCTAGAAGCTCAAGATACGGAGCATACCAGAGTTTCATATTCAAGGCTGGAACCTGTGTTCGATTCACAGAAGCCGAGGCTTCTAGCGGCTTGTCCGTGAACTCCCACAACTTCTCTTTCCCCTTACAGTGCATCCCCTGTCCATCTGCATCAGTGAGAATGAGATTCTGAAGCCTTGGACGATTAAAAATTATATGTTGTGACAAATAATTCCTTGCAGAAGCTGCAATTAACAAGCTTTATGGTCCAAACTACTCCCAGGTTCAACCTTCCATCCATATAGAACGATTCTGGTATACGTTGTGGTGACCTCTGTGAAATTTTCCATTCTGCATTCCTTCACAGGAAAAACTTTGTGCGTCTCATTTGCAACGAAGGAGGCAAGAGAGAGCATGCAGGCTAATGGAGGATCCATGGTTTCCATGTCCCCTTCCAGGATTCGCACCACGGTTCTCATTGATGGCCTCAAAGCCGAATTACTCTGAATACACCACAGAGCCGTCTTGATTACTCGATATGCCTCCTCCCGATCCTTTGCCGTTTTCAATTCCAATTTACTGTCGATCAGGTTTGCCTGTCCGCTTTCCAGTCCGCCCGTGTCTCTTCCTTTTGCTGTCGATCAGGTTTGCCTGTCCGCTTTCCAGCCCGCCCGTGTCTCTTCCTTTTGCTATTGATCTAATGGTTAAACTTTGTTTAATCGTCTAACATCTAATCGTATGGTGCACAAAATGACAGGTAAACAATGAGGGAAGTTGATTTCAGAAGAAACGCCTTACGACGTAAATATCCCTACATTGTATGAACTAAAAAAAACATGTATACAAACTTGTCAAAAAAAATTCATTAAATCTCAATACTTAAATGAGGTTGATTTCATTGAAATCAATGTTTGCTCCCTTAAAATAAGATTGATTCGAAATGCATGTGTTGTATACAAAAGTGATTCAAAATCCATGTGGTTGATGCTAAGAAACCGAAAGAGATGGTCTTCTAGTTCGTTTCATAGTGAAATGGGTAACGAGTTTGATATGTTAGTATTTGTACATAGTGAATCAAATTTTATATTATGTTTTTTTCCAAGTTTTAAATTGACAATTTCTCTTGAGAAATACTTGCAAATTTTAATCTAAAAAAAGTTTAGAATTAAAATTTTTATTAGATATTCCAAAATATAATAAATATTTCAATTTCCAATACAATCCCATTGAACAATTTTAAAACCTTTTTGTATTTCACTGAATATACACACACCCTATGAAAAAAATGTATGCATCTATCAAATCTAAAGTGATCCCAAGATTGTTTTTAATGTGATCATTCAAATTTTTCATTTGTTAAGTAAACAACATTGTAATTTTAATGAAAATCATGTTAACATGTGGTTTTATTTCATTTTCGGTGTCACTTTATTATACCTACAAGTATGGTATAACACATTTAATTTTTCTTTTGATTGTGTATTACATTGTCTTTGACTAAAAATTTATGGCACTTATTCATAGTTTAACATTAGGAATTCAGTTTTTGTTATTTTTATTATTATTTAAATTTATTTATTTGTAATATGATTGGTTGAGGTCTTATTATGGGTTGTTTAGTAACTTTCATTTCTATTAGTTACTATTTTTTTTTATTTAAGTTTGATTTCCTTTTTATTTATCTGTTATCATTTTCATCTTCTTTTTTCTATTATTTCTATTTTCATGAATTATATTTTTTTTAACAATATTTTCAATTTAAAAAGTATTTTTTTCTATTAGTTACTAGCTTTTTTTTTTTTTTTGGTTTTATTTCTTTTTTAATTTTTATTTCTTGCCATTTTTCTATTATTTCCATTTCCCTAAATTATAGTTTTTTCTCTATATTTTATGACAAAATTTAAAGAGAAAAAAATATTTTAAAAACATTTTGCAATATTTTTTTTTTGTCTTTTTCTTTGGCCTTTTATTTTTTCTCTATTTTCAATATCAATTAGTTTAATCATAGTTATTTTTTTGTTTCTTGTTAATTTCTAACTTGACTTTATTTTTTCCCTTCACCTTTCTATAATTTTCAAAGCAACAACTATAAAATAAAACTTCCATTTCAATAAATATAATTAAATTAGTAAAAAAAATTCTAAAAAATAAATTAATATTAAAATATTATATATTTGGAAAATGACAACTTCTCAAGTTGAAGTTGGAAATCTTTATAATTTTTATTTATTTATTTTGATTACTGTTAAATTCAATATTTCAATTAATCATTATTTTCTTATTGTTTGCAGTCCCTGAACTCTAACAAAACTAAATATTTTCACACTAATGACTATGCCCCCAAGTGCAGTAATATCTCATGCAGTGACAAAGGCACTTGTGCCCAACCACTATTGTGTTGTCCAAATCCCATTAACAGGTGGAATTTTTGTAAAAGTATTGTAGAAATTTAGTCGTTATTACTCATAAAAGTTGTCATTTAAATAATGGATGGGGAGTAACTTTGTTTCAGAAATAGTTTTGGATGGGATAAATGATCTAAGAGGAGATGATTTGGATGAGAACGTCTATTCTTACTTGTCATTTCTTTTAGTCAATAGTAATTATTCATTTTATATGGTGATGAGTTTTCTTTTCAATTTCAAAGTAAGCATCGAATAATTTAATCAAAGCAAGTATTTAGAAATCATAAAAGCTTTATATTTGATTAGAGTAGGCGTGGAATAATTTAATCAAAGCATGTATTTAGAAACCGTGAATGCTTAATATTTGATTGGTGTTATGGTTTGTATCTTAGAGAAACAAAGTTGTTTTTTAGCTAACTGTATTTTTTTAATTTTTTTTTTAGGTAGTTAACAAGTTTTTATGTAAATTATAGTTTTCAACACAATTTTTATAAAATAGTAGCCACAATGTAGATTTGATTTTAGTTAATTTTTTCAACTAGATTTCAACAAATTGATAGATTATTGGTTTGCTACATTTTGTCAAAATAGTGAAATTTATGATTTCCTAGAAAGTGTTTTTAATTTTTGTTTTATAATTAAAGTGTTCAATTTTTATTTTTATTTTTATTTTTTAATTTTAAAATCTAAAGTTATTTTAAAATGTTTTTTTACAAAATGTGAAAGAGCTAAGAGGAGAATTTTGTATTTTAAGCATGTTGTTAGTTTTTGTTCATGAACATTGATTATATTTTAACAATAGTAATATTGAAAGAGATACAAATTTCAATATGGGTATTTGTAACACCCCTGGCTCCTTGAAATAATTTACTGTGGTTATTAATTTGGTTTAGAGGTTTATTACATTACTTCCTGTTATGTGTTATCAAGGTATGAAAGTCGGATATTAAATTGTTACCTACTTATGAGTGATTAAAAATGGAAACATGATTAATTAAAAGAAAATTGTTTACTACAATTACAACAAACAGTTAACAAAAAAAACAGTTATGCCCCTACTCTGGAAAGGGAGTTATAGGGAAAAGGGGAAAAAAAAAAGGAAAACTATCCTAGAGCTGGAGGAGGAAAAGTCAATGGGAAGTTGTAGATGAACAATCAATGAAGTTCAGGACTTGATGTTGGACCGTAGAGTCCAGAGACCCAAGGCACTAAATGTATCTGGAAGTTATTCCAGCAGCGAAAGTGCTCGAGGGAGGATCTGGACATAATTGCCAGGTTCGTGGCTGAGAGGAGAGACTTTATGGAATTATTGGAACTACAGGTGGAATAGATAAGTATTACATTTAGTTTCTTTCTAGAATCAATAATAGCATACAAAGGTTAACATTTAATGACAGAATATAATCATTAGACTTGGACTGTCATAGAATAAATTATGAAATGACAAATTATACTAGAAGTCATCAAGTGAACTTTAGAAAACATAACAACTTTTCTATAATCGTATGATAGATGGTGTATTTTATTATCGATAGAAAGTACTAAGTGACACAGCAAAATGAGAATGAATACGGTCATTTAATGATTATGATACACTAAACCTTGTAATCCAAGTTAATTTGGTAAGATAGAGTAGTGAATCATTTTAAACGATACTGTAACTAAAACTCTGAAGAATGAATTGAATAGTTTTACGTGTTCTGAAAAAATTATTACAAGAATAATATGTTAATCAGACAGTTGTTGGCATGTAGTTCTAGATACAAATATTATGTAACTGTTCACATTGCAAAATTCAGTTATAAAGATGGAAGATTCATAGAATTATTGGAATGCATATCTTAACAATGTCATTTCACAGAATTATTGTTTAAGCATAGATATATCTTGAATAAAGAAAACCAAATCGAATTGCAAAACCAACTTAGTTAAATATTTGCATGAAGAGGAAAAGTGACCTCCCGGCCTGGAACACAACTTCAAATAACTTAGCCTATTGCTAAACAAACATAGAGTTCAGATAACCCTGGAAGCAATATTGTATAATAAGCAATCTTAATAATGGAATACAAGTTGGCTCACTTAAGTGGTCGCCTAGCGAAACAACCCTCTGTGGAATAGAGAAACCCTCTATCAACTCAGAACAAGAGTGTTATCGCCAAAAATACCAAAAGAACTTAGCATAAAATCATTAATATTTAACATATGTTTCCTTAATTACATAAAAAACAAAAAAATAAAAGTTTGGACCAGTTCAAAGAGGATTTTCTACATCGACCATACGGGGTGTTCCATAGCTTAATTCATGCCAGAGGAATAACGCCAACCTGAAAGAGCCAATGTCATCATGAGAAATCTAAACCCTGGTAAGGAACGACCTTTTCTATCATCAATTCCATTGCATATCGTATAGTTACTTGTCAAGAAACCAAAAACATAAGTTAGGGAAAACTTATGGGAAAGCTGATTAAAATTGTAATAAATATAAGGTAGGGTTTGGTTACTTGAAAGCGGTTAATTCCTGCGAAAGGCAACTTCCCTATCAACAGTAAGTAGACCATAAGAGAAATTCTAAGGAAAATTTGAAGGAATCAAAAACATACAAGTGTAGACGCACTCAAGAAGTTACCGTCCGCAACCGATTCTTGGAATCGACTGTCGCTTGAAGTGCTGGAGGTGCCAAAGGGTCTTCTATACAGTAGGAACCAAGTGTTAAATGGCTCCAAAACCTCAGGCCAGCCTCATAGAAAACACCGCCATATAATCTAAGCAAACTATAGAACAATAGTCTGAAGGGTTTACCTATCGCTGCGTGGGTAACAGTTGCCCCTTTCATCATTTTCAGAAGATGCCCAACCACCAAGAACTCTAATCAATTCACTGAGTTGTCACATGACAAAAAACCCCCACATCACTGTAAACCCTCATCAAACAACCAGAAACCCTCCTGGAGTAGCAAGAAACCTCAGAAGCAACGACAACATTGAACCACGAGGAGGCCGAGGTCAAGCAATTAGTTAAGGTTTGGAAACCTATTAGATCACCACTGTCTGATCACAGGAGTACAACTAATGACATCAAAATTATACAGATGGCACGAGTATCATGCCCTTTCAATCCAGCGCAGCCAACCTCATTCCTTGACTCCCTCCTGTGTGTTTTTAGGTATAGAGAGAAGCAGGTCAACCTAGGTGAAGGGACGAGGATATCACATGACGGATCTTTCACAATTAAATTCAAACCTGTTGACCTTAATGCAATCTGTGGGTTATTCATTAGATCCATGCATGCCAAAGTCTTTGGACTCATAATTTAAAACATTACGATTCGTATAATTTATGTGATGCCATATGATGAGCCATTTATCTAAGTCCTCGATGGACATTATTTCACCATAATTGATCTTTTTTTATTTTTTTTATGAGGAAAATTAACTAAGGTGTTACAAGTGGTATCAGAGCTCAAGTTCATACACTGAGACTCTTTGGAATAGAAAATTATATGACTGTGTGTGTAATACTATTTTTTTCTTGTATCTTAAAATCTAATTAAATAAAAATCACATGTGAACATAGAGAAAGTGACAGCCTCCATACAAAGGATAGAATGCAGAGAAGTTCAGAACCACACGATACTCCAGAACTAGCATATGTAAATTTCAACCCTGACATTTAGATATAGCTGGGAGAGGAGACTCGTTAGGTTAATCTAATTTTACTAGAGACCGTTCAGCAGTTATGTGCTGAAATGACCAATTTAAGAACGGACAATGAACAACTACGCCTGGAGCAGGAGAGGATCCTTAGAAGTCTATCTAATCGATAGAACCAGAGATACCCAGATCCCATTGTTGAGGACAAAGAAAATACCCAACCACCCAGCATGGTGAGGAGAATGTCGAATTAGTAGAGACACACAGGGAGGACAATGAAGGATGATTAGATAATGTATCTGACTATCACAAAGTGAAAAGACAAAAGTGAGAATCTCAAGGAGAGCTCAAAAAGATTAAGCCCTCGCTTTTTGAAGGGGAATTCGAAGAAGCAGCAGAGGATTGCTTAATTGATATGGGTAAGTATTTTTAGATTTATGAATACACCGAAAAGTTGAAGGCACGATTGGCAATATACCAGTTAAGAGGGAAGAAAACGCTGTGATGGGAAGAGATCAAAAAAGTAAGAAAAATTGACGAAGAACAAGTGACATGGAATGAATTCCAAAAACATTTTAAAGATAAATATCTAACTGAGCGCTACTATGATGAAAAAGTGAAAGAATTTCATGAATTAATACTAGGGGCCTTGACTATGGACGAGTATGTAACTTGATTTACCTCCCTTCTGCACTATGTACCTTATATCCAGGAGGACAAAGCCAAGATTCAATAGTTCATCAATAGCTTACCCAATTTCATGAAGGAAAAAATTGAGTTTGACTACCCCAAAGCAATGGATGATGTAGTGTAGAAAGCCTGCATATGTTACCAGCAAATGAAACAAAAAAATGAAGGATCTAAAGGAGGAACGATTAAGAAGGGAAAGAACCTGATTTCAAGTAGACACCCAAAATTTACTAATAACAGAAATTTACAGCAAAACCCTCTCCATAAATTTTAGACAAGAAACCAACCCAAGGTTGTCTACTCTGAATATCGACAATTAGAAGGGGTTAATAAATTCAATAATGAACAACAGTCAAAACCACCATTACAATGCTGGGGATGTGGAGAATCCCATTACTACAAAAACTATCCACGGAAGGCAAGGACAGAACAACCTGCAAACTTGCAGGATGAGTCTACTGTTGGGGAAGTAGCAAGAAATATACCCAGAATTAACACTGCCTTGGATGATCATCAAGCAGAGTTTCAGCCCACTATGATTGAATGTGAAGGTATGATTTCTAAGCAACCTATTTTGGTTTTATTTGATCTTGGTGCTAGTTTACATTATGTTAATCCTAAAGTGGTAGAAAAGTGTCAACTACTGACTAGTAAATTCTCAAAATCCTGGCTTGTTTAGCTGGCCACTAGGGCAAAAACAATGGTAATCACCAAAATAGACCAGTGCCCCATAATCATTCCCGGACAACCCATTTATGTAAACTTCAATATTTTTCCTCTGGGCTCATATGATGCTTTAATCGGAATGGATTGGTTGGAAAAATGCTGGTCTTTGGTTGATTGTAAGCAGAAAACCATTAGTTTTATTTCAGAATCATGACAAAGGAAGGAACTGCAAGGAATTAAGTCTAACACCAAGCTACGCCCCATCACTGCCAGCCAGCTAGGAAAATGTATTAGGAAGGATTGTCAAATTTACGTGGTAAAAGTGGGATTTACCAACTCCAAGAATAAAATGACCTCCTTGGAAAATCTTCCTGTCATTCAGGAATTTCTGGATGTACTCCCCGAATCTATTCCTAGTTTACCACACAAGCGAGATATTGATTTCACCATTGAACTTATCCCAGGTGCAAATCTAGTGTCTAAAGCCCCTTACCGCATGAGCATACTTGAGTTGACAGAACTCAAGATGCAACTTTAGGAGCTTTTGGATGAAAAGTATCTTCACCCCAGTGCATCCCCTTGGGGAACACCCATCTTATTTATACGAAAGAAATATGGAACTTTGAGATTGTGCATCGATTATCGTTAGTTAAACAAATTGACCATCAAGAACCAATATATCTTGCCACGTATTGATGATTTGTTTGATCAAGTGTAGGGAGCGAAGGTTTTCTCAAAAATCAATTTAAGATTTGGTTATCACCAGATAAGAATAAATGAGGAGGACATTTATAAAACGACATTCTGAACTCGTTATGGTCATTATGAGTTCATAGAATTGCATTTTGGCCTCACAAACACCCCAACCACCTTTACGAGTTTGATGCATGGTATTTTCTAGACCTATCTTGATAGGTTTGTGTTAATTTTTATTAATGATATTTTGATATACTCTAAAAATCAGGAGGAACACGAAGAATATTTGAGAATTGTACTGCAAACATTATGAGAAAACCAGTTATATGCTAAGTTTAGTAAATGCAACTTTTTCAAAGATCAGATCCAATACTTGGGACATGTTATTTCAGCTAAAGGGATAGCGGTAGACCCGGAGAATACTAAAACCATTATGGAATGGACCGTACCCAAGAATCTCACCGATATTAGATCCTTTCTGGGTTTAGTCAGATATTATCATCGATCCATTGAAGGATTTTCAAAAATTGTCTTTTCAATGACTTCTTTATAGAAGGAGGGACACACCTTCCAATGGACAAAGAAATGCCATCAAATCTTTGCGAAATTAAACCACCCACTTACCACTGCACCCGTGCTAAAACTGGTAGATCCAGAAAAATCCTTTGTAGTATGTACGGATGCAAGTAAGGGAGGCATTGGCATAGTATTGATGCAAGAAGGAAAAGTTATAGCTTACGAATCACGAAAATTAAAGGAATATGAGTAGTGATACTCTACTTATGACCTTGAATTAACAACAATGCTACATGCACTTAAAGTGTGGTGACATTACTTACTGGGGAAGAAATTTATGTAGCTGACAGATCATAGCAGCCTTATAAATTTCTTCAACCAGTCTGGTCTTAATGCCAGACAGGCAAGATGGACAGCATTTTTAAGTGAGTTTGATTTTGACATGAAGCATTTAAAAGGAAAGGAGAATCGAGTAGTTGATGCACTAAGTAGGAAGGATGTCAGATAATATTTATCGAAATGTTTGGAGTGTCAATTGGTTAAGGCAGAGCATCAACATTCTATAAGTTTATTGCCACCACTACCCATTCCAGAATGGAAATGGGAGACCATATCCTTAGACTTCATCACAGGTTTACCTCGCACCAAGAAACAACATGCTTCAATCATGGTTGTCATAGATAAATTGAGCAAAATGCACATTTTATACCTGTGAATTCCACATACAAAACTATGAAAATTGCGGACATATTTATGAAGGAAATATTTCGACTGCGTGGTATACCCAAAGTGGTAATTTCAGACAGGGATGTGAAATGCACATCTGCATTTTGGAAAGCCCTCTTCTCAGGATTGGGTACCCAGATTCAGTTTAGCACAGCTTACCATCCCCAAACCGATGGAAAAATAGAATAGGTGAATCAAGTAGTGGAGGACATGTTATGGATGTTTGTAATGAAACAACCACATAAGTGGGAGGATCACCTCCACCTTGTGGAATTGGCATACAAAAATGGAAAACATGAATCACTGGGCATGATCCCTTTTGAAGTATTGTACGAAAGGAAGTCCAAGGTACCTATGGACTGGAATAACCCTATGAATAAGTTAGAATTGGGGCAAAACATGCTAGTGGAAATGGAGGAAGTCGTTAAGAAAGTTCGATAGAATCTAAAAGCTTCCCAAGACAGGCATAAAATGTATGCAGATAAGAAAAGGATGTATAAATAAATTTACCCGGGGAATCATGTGTATCTCATATTTAAGCCCCGAAAGAGCTCCTTACAGTGGAGGGGTTGTGCTAAATTAATACCCCGATACTATGGAGCCTTCCAGGTCCAGGAACGAATTGGACCTATAGCATATAAACCGGCATTGCCAAGACACATTTGAGTCCACAATGTTTTCCATGTTTCATTGTTAAAGAAATATGTGTACAACCCACAACACATAATAAATTGGGAAAATATTCAGGTAACAAGTAAAAAGGTTTTATATATTTTGCCAATTGTTTTGAAGGAATATGACTATAGTTATTGTATGTGCAGGTAGAACTGGAAGAAGAGTTTCAGGCAGAACCTCTTCCTATTCTCGATCAGAGAGAAACCACCTTACAAAGGGGAGTCATCACACAGGTTAAAGTGCAATGGAAGCACTTTGGATCGAATGAGGCAACCTGGGAAGAGGAAGAATTTATGTGAGAATCTTACCCAACTTTATTTGCTTAAATAGAAGGAACACCAGGGACGACGTTCCACATATGGGGCAGGGGAGATGTAACACCCCTAGCTCCTTAAAAGAATTTACTATGGTTATTAATTTGGTTTATGTTTTATTACATTACTTTATGTTATGTGTTATCAACATTGGAAAGCTAGATATTAAATTGTTACCTACTTATGAGTGATTAAAAATGGAACACTAGTTTCAATCCGAATTATTCACCCCTATGAGCATCACCTGATGCAATGAGTGCTAAGTGGACTATTCAAAAATTATGAGAAATTAGTTAGTTATGACTACTCCCATGGAAATGGTCATAGATGAATGACTTAACACAATTGAATCCCAAAAATGATATCTAATATAATGCACTACGAAAACCCCCAATACTTAAATTAAAATAAATTTTTTACTACAATGACAAGGAACAATTAACAAAATAACAATTATGCCCTTTCCCTAGAAAGGGAGTTATAGAGGAAAAGGGAAAAAAAAGAAGGAAAACTATCCTAGAGCTGGAGGAGGAAAAGTCAGTGGAAAATTGCAGATGAATAGTCAATGAAGTGCAAGACTTGAGGTTGGACCGTAGAGTCCGGAGACCCAAGGCACTGACTGTATCTGGAAATTATACCAACAGCAAAAGTGCTCGAGGGAGGACCTGGATGTAATTGCCAGGTTCGTGGCTAGGAGGAGAGACTTTCTGGAATTATTGGAACTACAGGTGGAATATATAAGTATTGCATTTATTTTCTTTCTAGAATCAATAATCGCATATAGAGGTTAACATTTAATGAGAGAATATAATCATTAGACTTGGACTGTCATAGAATAAATTATGAAAATGACAAATTATACTATAAGTCATCAAGAAAAGTGAAGTTTAGAAAACAGAACAACTTTTTTGTAATTGTATGATAGATGGTGTATTTTAATATCCATAGAAATACTAGGTGAAACAACAAAAAGAAAACGAGTACGATCATTTAATCATTATGATACACTAAACCTTGTAATCCGAGTTAATATGGTAAGATAGAGTAGTGAGTCATTTTAAATGATACTGTAATTGAAACTCTGTAGAATGGACAGAATATTTTTACGCATTTTGAACAAATGATTATAAGAATAAGATATTAAATAGGTGGTTGTTGGCACGCAGTTCTAGATAGAAATATTATATAACTGTTCACATTGAAAAAATCAATTATAAAGAACAAACATTCATAGAATTATTGGAATGCATATCTTGACTATGCCATTTCACAAAATTATTATTTAAGCATAGATATATCTTGAATAAAGAAAACTAAACCGAATTCCGAAACTAGCTCAGTTAAATATTTGCATGAAGAGGAAAAGGGCCCTCCTAGCCTGGAATACAACTTCAAATAACTTAGCCTATATCCAAACAAACATACAGTTTAGATAGCCCTGGAAGCGATATTTTATAAAATAAAAAATCTTAATAATGGAACACAGGCCGACTCACTTAAGTGGCCACGTGGCGAAACAACCCTCTGTGGAATAGAGAAACCCTCTATCGACTTAGAGCGAGAGTGTCCTCCCAAAAGCTACCAAAATAACCTAGTATAAAAACCCTTAACATTTAGCATATGCTGCCTTAATTACATAACGAACAAAACAATAAAAGCTTGAACCAGTTCGAAGAGGATTTTCTACATCGACCATACTAGGAGTTACATAGCTTAATTCATGCCAGAGGAATAATACCAACCTGAAAGAGCCAATGTCTCCATGAGAAGTCTAAACCCTAGTAAGGAACGACCTTTGCTATCATCAATGTCATTGCATATCGTATAGTTACCTGTCAGACAACGAAAAACATAAGCTAGGGAAAACTTATGGGAAAGTTGAATAAACTTGTAATAAATATCAGGTAGGGTTTAGTTACTTGAAAGTGGTTGATTCCCATGGAAGGAAACTTCCCTGTCAACAGTAAGAAAACCATAAGAGAAATTCTAAGGAAAAATTAAAGGAATTAAAAACATGCAAGTGCAAAGGCTATCAAGAAATTATTGTCCGCAACCGATTCCTGGAACCCACTGTCGCTCGAAGTGCTGGAGGTGCCACGGGGCCTTTTGTGCAGTAGCGGATAAGTGTTAAATGGCTCCAAAACCTCAGGCAAGCCTCATAGAAAACAACGCCATACAATCTAAACAGATTACAAAACAACAGTCCGAAGGGTTTACCTGTGGTTGCGTGGATAACAATTGCCCCTTTAATCATTTTCAGAAGATGCCTAGACCACCAAGAACTCTGGTCAAGTCACCGAGGTGCCGCATGATAGGAAACCCCCATGGAACTATAAAACTTCATTGAACAACAAGAAACCCTCTTGGAGATTCAAGAAACCTCAAAAGCAGCAGCAACAATGAACGATGAGGAGGTCGGGTACAAACAATTAGTTAGGGTTTGGAAACCTGTTAGATATCCACCATCTAATCGCATGAGTACAACCAACAGAATCAGCATCAGATAGATGGCACAAGTATCATGCCCCTTCAGGCCAACGTAACCAACCTCATTCCCTGACTCCCTGTTGCGTGGCTTCAGGTACAGACAACAGCGGGTCAAACAAGGCGAACGGATGAGGACATCACATGACAAATGTTTCACAATTAAATTCAAACATGTCGACCTTAATTCAATCTGTGGGAAATTCATTAGATCTATGCGTGCCAAAGTCTTTAGACTCATAATGTCAAACATTACGATTTTGTTAATGTATGTGCTTGCATATGATGAACCATTTATCCAAGTCTTAGATGGACATTATTTCACCATAATTTTTTATTTATTTATTTTTATTTATTTATTTTAATGAGGAAAGTTAACTTAGGTGTTACACTATTACCTTAATTTTTTATTTTGAGTGTAAGTTTAACAATATATAGAAGTTTTACTTTGAAATTGGTATCATCCTAATTTTTTATTTCTTATTATAAGTCTAGCAATATACAAAAACATTAAACATGTTTTTTCAAATTTTTAGAGTGCAAAATATCTAATTTTGTAGATATTAGCCTTTTACCATGTTAATACTGAAACAACACGAACATCAAAATTATATTACCTTTTTTACATATTATATTTTTACCATAATATTGAAAATGCATTTTTTTGCAATGTCCAACACATAACTAGATTAGTTTTTGTTCATGATTGTTGATTAGCTTTCTACCATAATTTTTTACATATTTGAAAATGCATTTGTAGATTGTCTCCCACATAAATGGATTAGTTTGTTTGCATGACTCTTAATTATCCTTTGACCATAATAATACTAAAACCAAAGTAGCTTCAAAACTATTATTATTTTAATTTTTTAAATAAAAATTCTAAAGAAAAAAATATAGAATAATGGAAAATTAATATACAATATATATTTTATAAATGTGCTTTTAATTAGTATAATTTATTGTCTAACTTATTTTTGGTTTGTTATATTTTCTCAAAACAATGAGGTTTATAATTTCCTACAATATATTTTAATCTTTTTTACAAAATGTTTTGATTTGAAAACTTATAATGGAAATTGTTTTTCAAATATCTTTTACACACTTTTAAATCTAATAGCTTCCACGCTTTTAAATCTCCTAGCTTACAAACTTTTAAACATAGTTTCGTGATTTTTTTAGAATTGTAATATTTAGTTTTTACACACTTTTTCCCCAAGGAAAAATGGTAATTTTATTAAAATTAAAATTACATGTTGTATATTCTTTAGAGTGTTCAATCATACCACTTGAAGAAAACCATCATTGGAACCAAGTGAAAACACTTAGTTACCACTTCCTTCTTTTCTTCCTTTCCACTTTCCTCCAGCCTCCTAAAATAAGAATGGAATTTACAATTGCTAATTGCTTTTCTTCTATCATTGGATTTTAGAGTGAAATTTACAATTGCTAGTTGATTTTCTTCTATCATTGGATTTTCCTTATCATTGTCTAACTTCTCAAATGCATATCTTCATTTGTACCCTCTCATTTACACACTTACCAATGCATGTTGGTGCTTTATTCATAAATAAAAGATTTATTATTTTAAAAATATAATTATATAAAAATATTTAATTAAATTTATTATAGAAATTGAAAAATTGTTTTTAAATTATTTTAAAAATAAAATATATTAATAATATATTTTTAAAATCTATTTCCTTTTATTTTGGAGTAAAATGACAAGTTGTCAAGTCATAAATTTTATATGTCTAATTTAAAATTTATTTTTCTAATTAGAAATATCATTTGTATTATTTGTTTTCCAAAAGTAAAAATATATTTTGAATATTTCTGAAATAGATATCAAAGAATAATATTTTTAAATGATTTAATAGACATTTTAATATGTTTTAATCATATATAATATTGATTTATTAATTTAAAAATATAATTATATCACCTATATATTGGAGGCTATACCACAGTAATATGCATCAGAATTTGTGCATTGTTATGTTGTCGAGAGACTATTGAGAGAGAGAGATTGAGAGGAGCTAGGAGTTGAAGGAAGAATTGTTGCTACAATCATGACTGTAATCATTCTTCTCAGATTTAATAATATAGATATAGTGTTGTTCGAACTCAATACTTTCAATTTGTATATGTTGATCCAATGGTGAGACTGATTTTTTGTTGATCCAATGGTGAGACTGATTTTTTGTTATTGATGCATTTAATCGTTATATGTTTGAATATGTTAATGTATTGAATTGCTGAGGTTTATATATGTTGTGAAGAGCACTTGGTGTTCTCTTGTGTGCAATTCCCAATTTGAAAGTTCGACGACGATCCTTTCTCCATCACACTAAAAGCTCCAGCAAATTTGTGCCAAGGACAAGCATGTAACTCCTCACTATCACTTTGTCAATTCTTTGTTAACATTACTATGCTTGAATGTATTTTGCTTGAACAATTGCACGTCCCTTAATCTGTTTGCCTTGGTTTTCGGGAAACTTGAGAGGGTTTTTTGTCCACTACCCATGCATTCATCCCTACAAAGCCCCTACCTCGATTAGACATTATATAGTAAAGAACTTCAAAATGCCTTTAGGTGAATAAGAGTGGTTTAGAATCACTTGAAGGTAAGCTAGCTACCTGAACTATTCATTACCAATCCTATAAAATGATGAAATAATACTTTCAATACGTTAGATTTCAAATATCCATTTTAGGGACATATTATTAATTAATTATATATATATATATATGCTTATCTCAATTTCCTATTGTTGAGATTTGTCATCAACACTACGATTCAAATCCTTCTCTATCTTTTGTTGCAAAGCATTTTCAATTTATTCGATTTTCTATTTAAGATAATATTTATCAACATTAAGATGAAAATTATTATTTACATTATCATCACTTGCATTTTTATTTATCGAAAATTTTCATTTCTCCACAAGGATCTTATATTTAGCATTATGTAGAGAATAATATCAAGCACACTCAAATTTATTTAAGTAAACTAAAGATCACGAGGCCCAAAGAAAGACTGAGACTTGTATCAATGTAGCATAAGGCTAGTATGAGCTCGAATTCTCGACCTCAATTGGTCATTTTCTATGCTTATAGGAGCTTCATAGGTCTAGAGGGACGCACACGTAGTCTTTGATTCCTTGCAAACGAAGATCTATATACTTCATATAAATTTGTACCATATCCAACATTAATAGGATTTTCTCCTTGACTTCATTCTTATCTAATAGAACCCATGCTAATAGAGCATTCATATGCCAATATAAATCAACTGTGTGGATGTATTGATTATACCCCTGGTGTGACTCACCTCTGGTCTCCAAAAGGACACCTCTCACTTATGTCCATGCTTATTATTTGATTATTAGAGCCTCAAAACGTCTTAATTCATGGTTTCAGGGAATCGGTAAGCGACTTAGTTGGAATTTTGAAAATTTCATTGTAATGTCTCAGCCAGTATCATGCAATTCAGAGTATTGAAGGAAAATTTGCGTTCAATTTATTGTCGAACCAAGAGTTTCGCCTGGTGTTGATAGTTTCACATGAACGTCAATTTATAAACATCTTAACGAAATCTTTATTGTGGGTATTTACGCATTTTTATTTTACGGAAAGTTGGCAACGTGGTTGTGTGTCAGGTATACCCTTAAAAAACTGGTTACGTTGAGAGACATGCATAGTATGAAAGTGATGATGACTTTGAGAAATGACCATTGAAAGTAAGTTAAGCGATTTGTATGCTTAAAGCAAAGCAAGACGAAGAAAATTTAAGGAATTTTAAATTTCGCTGAGAATTAAAAATATGAGTGCGTTGAAATATTCGGAAAAGAGTGATGGTGTCCGCCGCCCCATTATCTTTATTCACTAAGAAAATACTAAAAAAAGACGGAGAATCTAGTTCAATGTATAGAACGACTTTTGCAAACGATAAAATAATTAAAATATTATGAATGATTGGTGATTGAGAATGAGGGAGGGTAGAGAAAGATTTATGGGAATGCAGTGTGCGGTGAACAAATCTTCAAGGAAGCCGATTTCGCCATTCTGATCACGTAACACCGTGACTTTCCAAACGATACAAAAATTAAAATATTTTGAATGATTGGTAATTGAGAACGACAAAGGGTACAGAAAGATTCATGGGAACGCGGTTTGCGGTAACGGCGCTTCCAGGAAGCCGATTTCACCATTCCACTCAACACCGTGACCGACAACGTACGTTGACCATCGAACCCAGCTTAGTGCACTAAGCTTTGTACCTTAGTTCACTAAGCTTTGTGATGTTATCTAATAAAACTATGTTGTTCATACTTAACTATAAGACACCATAAAAAAGCAAATATCAATAATATGACGTGACCAAAATAACATAAAAGGTTTAAAAATATAATATTATTTTATAACTAATACAACCTATCTCTTCTAATTTGTTTTTTAACATAGTGGGAAAATCTAATGAAACATATTCAAATGTTTATTAAGACAATTATATCAATACGTGATTTTATTTTATTTTTTATCATTTATATATTATGACATTCATCTTAATATATGATTTTTTCTTTTCAATCATTTATATATTAAAACATAATTTTGTCATCATCATTTATATATCCCAACACAACTATGTTTAAAAAAAAAAAAAAAAAACCACAAGTTTCACTCTTAATTACATGAAATCCTTAAAAAATAAACTATTCAGACGGAAACGTAACAGGTGATCTAATAATCCTGAATAACATGATAATAGAATTGAAAGTCATAAAGCGTTCAAGTAATTAGGCTGATAGACCTTTCCTTTGAAAGGGACCTTAGTCGTCCCTTTCATTTCCATGCTGACAGTCCTCAAAACAAAATAGAATAATATCTATCACGTTTCTGTTGCGCCGGTGGAAGTTTCATTTAATGACAGGGCTACGCCGACGAACTGGAAGAGGAGCAGAGAAGAAAGGCTATTAAATCGCCATTTTTTCTCGTATTCTTTCGTTTGTTTCGGACGGCTCCAGATCTGCTAATGGCGGTAAGTCAAATTTAGTTCGTTTTAAAGTTGCAGATCTACTGTTTATTGATATTTTTGTAAACGTTCATTGCAGACGAATACGGTGAAGGTCGGGAATGTTTCTCTCAGGGCAAGCCAGCGCGATATTCAGGACTTCTCCTTCTCAGGAGAAATCGCACACATTGAGTTGCAGAGGTATTTTTAGTCTTGGAGTTTTACCCCCTTTTTTTGTTTTTCAGCAATTGTCTTCGCTCTCCTCAGGGCATGCGTCGCGAGTCTCCACTCGCTCATTGCTCATCCTATTTTAACAGTCCTCGAGACAGGCCCTCCCTGATTATCACATGCATGTTATGCTCGTTTTGATGCAGACAATAGTTTTGAAATTGTGAGAATCACACTGTGTTTGAGAGGAAGGGATCCGATGAAGAGCCATTTGAGTTCATAGCTTCTGAAGGTATTGGTAATTAGTACAAGGATTGGACAAAGTGATGTTAACATTCATGATAACTGTAGTTTCTGTTAAAATGAAAACAATTTACAGCACTCTCCGGAGTTGCACTATTT
>APFE030008282.1:75546-98567 GCA_000404065.3 Pinus taeda | reverse complement strand
TAATAAATAAATAATTAAATAAATTTAGGTCCTTCCCCCTGGGGCCTGGTCAAACCTAGAGGTCCTGTTAACCGTTACTCAGTCAATTTAGTTGTTGGAATGGCCTCACGTCCTATTTAACTCATCGTTCAGATTGGATCTTCAACTTGTCCTGACGATGAACCACACTGGTTGGTTCGAAATGCGTAGACAAATGATTTCTTATGTGATTTTGCCGAAATTATTCTCATAAACAATGAATTTCCTTTCAAAATCTTGAAGAAAACAGTGGAATTTTTTGGAAATCTAGGTTGTAACTATCAAGTTTCAGTAGCCCAATATGATGGAGATGTGTAAGTTTGTTCGTCCATCTTAAAATAACAATAAAATATTCTCTAAATAATAAAGCAATGTTTGCTATAATAAAATAAAAAATACATATGCTATGTGTCTCCATGTGCGATAATATAATTTCATATCAACTCTAAAAAGAGGCAAAGTAATTAGAAGTAAAAAACATGTGTGAGTAAGATGTTTAAACCTTATGATTTTAAAAGATATTTCAATAGGGCTATTTGAAGATCTATGTTAACTAATATTGACTATAGAAAAAAACTTATTTATAGCAAAAAAACACATTTTAATGTGCACAATATATTCTATATAGCATTCAAAAATACAATATAAACAATGAAGATTTACATTGTACATGTGTGTGCCTGTGCTCAATAAAAAACAAAAATAAATATTCTATGCATGTTATTTTTATATCAACTTTAAAACCAGATCAAATAATTAGAAGTAAAAAAATGTGTAAATAAGATGTTTAGGACTTATACTTTTCAAAATTATTTCAATACAGATTTAAATAAACTATTTGAAGTCTACGTTAACTAATATTGATTATACTTAATATATTAATAACAAAAAACCATTTAAATATGTATAATGTACTTTATATAGTAATTTAGAAAGAAATGTAATATTTATTTTTCAAACTTTACCCTTAAAAAAATTTACGCCTCAAAAAAATTTAATCTCTCCACTCATATTACATCCATAATTAAAATAAATCTGTACACCTACTATTTATAGTCCCAAAATAATACGTAATTAAAATATACCTATGCTAATATAAATAATGTATACTATTTATAATATCAAAAGAATGTATCAAACTCGCTACAAATAACCAATAATCCACCTTATGCTATTTCGTTTACATCTACAAATAACGAATAATCCACCTTATGCTATTTCGTTTACACAAATGATGTAGGTATCAAACTAATAGAAAATTATTATTACGGAATAACCTTTAACGTTTGGAAAATATGACAGAATTCGTCAGATAAACAACTACAAAAGGCAAACTTTATATAAGTAAATACAAAACACTTATCTTGATTAGAAAGTGGACGTGGGAAATAGTTGGCACAGGAAAATTCAGGAGAGCCCTGGTCTAACAATATTAACTTGTAAAAGTTCAAAAATAGAATACTCCCGCGAATACTATTAATATCATTGATACTATGCTAGAGGCATGTATTCAGCGCCTTCTATATGCATGTCTCTGTCCCATTGAAAAAAATAAATATTGGCGATATGTTCTCTCTCTCCAGAAGACTACCCAAATCAACAAGTACATTAAACCCCTTCATAACCTTTCTGGACCTTTTTACACGCTGTTGATTCCAAAACAATTGTGATTCTTTTACAAAGAGGCATTTAAATAGAATTTATGTAAAATTACAGAAAGCCTTCGGTTCCATTGGCTCTGATATTACGTTGTGCCTGCCAAGCTTAGCTATCGTGCTAAGCAGACAATATTTGCGCAGTAGAGTGGAATGGAGGATCATTCTGGATCCATGCTCTCCAAGATCGCTGCTGTCAAGAACATGCTGGATCAGGTGGTTCATTACTAGTATTATTTTTAATTTTTAATTTTTTCCTGTTTTGGTGTTACTGGAATACACAAGTTATTGTCAAGAGTGTTCTATTAGAATTCCTGTTTTGGTTTAACATTATCTTGGCAGGCCTCTTTGTTCTTTCTTTCTTCTGTATAATATGATTTTTTTTCTTTTGTTTTTGCAAGTGGAGTTCTTCTTAAGGTTTGAGTGTACGATTAAATACTCACAATACATTTGGTTGTTCCAAAATTACTCAGATTCAACAGACAATTGATTACGTTTTATACGCTTTGCAATCCATGGTGTTAAAGGTTTCAGAGAGCAGTTGCAAAAACACTTTAAATTCCATTTAGTTTTCTTTTGTCGTTAATTAAAACAGCAGAACTATATTGACTCCCAAGAATGAAAATGTACAGTAACAGTTTCACAACCCTGAAGGTTTAACATCTTGCAGGCATCTCACGCGAAGAGAAAATTCCGACGCAGAAATACAACATCAACAGAGCCGAGCCCCAGAAACGGCTCGGAGCAGGCTATATGCCAACCTTCAGATTTACAAGAAATTGCTGAGGCTAAACCGTCAGAAAAAGTTGCTCAAGGTTGACACTCTAATAAAGAGAATATATACGTATGCTGAAGCCATTTCCCAAAACAAGTACACGCCACGTTGCCAAATAGAGAACGGTCTTGATACCATAGACATAGAAGCATGGAAGAATGCTGTTCATTCTGGCGGGACGTATGAACTGTTAACTGCAGAAATTTGTGGGATTCCATTGTCACTGGGCGAGTATCATGCTCAGCACCACGTACCTCAAAAGACAACAGCGAGAGCAGCAAGAGGGTAGAATCCAGTTGAAGATCCAAGTGCTGTATACTAACGCTAGCAGCATAGGCCAGTCTTAACCTCTTCCATCTTTTGAGCCAAAGTGCACTGACGTTGCATGAGAAAGGAGAGAATATTGCCATCAGATGATGGCTGTTTACCAAAGGAGACATAGAGGGAAGGGATTCACTGGCGAGAGGTATCATACGAAGGAATGCTAATGTGGGGTAACTATACCAGAAGACATGTTCTAGAAGAGACGAAGAGTCATTCTCTGGAGACTCAGACAAAGAATCAGGAGACATTGAGACGTATTGGCCCGCCCTATCTTTGAGCTCAGATATTCCACACCATTCATTGGAAGTAGCAATAGAGAACAAAAAGTTTGTTTTGTCAATCAGCAACTGGAAATGAACAAGCCGTTGTGAAAGACGAAAAATCCCAGAAGGAGCCTCGTGAAATGAGCGGGCCAGCAACTAGAGATACCGAATAAAGCAAAATATGAGAGTAACCCCTCTAGATACACAACCTGAAATAGAGAGCAGCCATGTCTCCTAGAGCTCTGTATTTCATAGAACTGACCGAAAAGGTGAGCCCCTCTAAACACAAAAGGCCATACACAAGTCGCCCTCTTAAGAAAACAAAGATACGAACATAGTGAAATCATAACTGCAAACCTGAGCATACCAGGAAATATTCTGAATGATAATTGGAGTAGAGGTGAAAGGAGATACGAGAACATTCTCTGCGATATCAGTAGCCTGAACCGCTAAATCTCCCGTCAACAGAGCCAACAAAAGACCAGAAAGCAAAACCATGCTCAAATAAAGACGGAGCCACAGGCACTACAACATAATAAGTATAATAGGGAGTATTTTTCAAAAAAAAAAAAAAATGAAGCCGCAGAGAAGGGTGAATGCCAGTGCTACTGACCAAGTCCTGTGAAAACACAACGATAACGTGCATCCAATATGTTCAGGATCCTGAAGATGAGGTATCGGCCATAGAAAAGGTGAAGACAAACCAGCAAAGCGATATGCCCCAATATTCCTTCCTCAATATATCATCTATCATTATTAACGATAATTTCAGATACGAACGACCCCTCATTTACTTGGTGTGACTAACTATTTCGCACATTAGGGATTAGTGCAACTTTGATTAGGGATTAAAGTTTGGCAACCAAAAGAAAACTATTTATTTCACCATCGAAAGATGCATCAGAGTTGCTGAAAAAGTTAAGGACGGAAAATTGCAGTCCGCACAGGACAACGATGGAGGTTGGTTTAAGACTTTCTAAAGATGACAAGTCAGAAGCTGGATGAAATAATGTATCTTAAGTTGTAGGGAGTTTGCTTTATCTTATAAGAACTAGACCAGACATAAATTTCAGAGTTGGTATACTGTCAGGATTTTTGACTAGTTGTAGGATGGATGATACATTGGTATGCAGCAAAGAGAGTTTTGAGGTATGTTGAAGGAAATTTGCATTTGAAAAGAAAGAAAATTTCTGGTTGCACGGATTTTTAGATGCAGACTGGGGAAGAGAAGTTTATGAAAGGAAATCTAAGTTAAGCTATGGTTTCAATCTTGGCAATGGTATAATTTCCTGGGTCAGCAAGAAGCAAAATCTTTTTGCACTCTCATTAATAGATGTCTGAGCAACAGTCTGAGCAACCTGTAATACACAAGATATGTGTGCTTTGAAGCTGCAAAAGATGCAACCAATAGTTTTATAGTGTGGCAATCATAGCACAATAAACATAGCAAGGAGTTCAATTTTCCTTTCATTGCATTGAAAGGTGCTCTACAACTTTGTGTGATAATCATAGTGCAATAAACATAACAAGGGGTTCAATTTTCCTTTCATTGCATTGAAAGGTTCTCTACAACTTATTATGGGGGAGATGTCAAATGGAATATTCCAATTGGAAAAATACCGTAGATAACAAAAGTAATGAACTAGCTACAACTACAAAATTCAGAAATGCAGAACCATACACATTTGAACATGGAAATATGAGCAAAACCTCCAAGTCATTGTACTAATTTTGATAAATATGAGTACAATAAATGAGATCAGAGGAACCTAGGCTTCCTACTGCAAGCTATGGCAAGAACCCAAGAGTGACTACAATGCTCAAATACTAGAAAGATCCCCCAGGAAGAACTGCACATGCCTAGGAAGAACTGCTCGCTGCTATTGGAAGGAAATTGGAGGACTTCTTTGAAGAGTGCCCAGAATGAGTTGAAACTTTGATGGTGTCACCTCACTAGATACCCGGCAAGACCCATAAATATCTCACGAACCCAAGTGGTGGAAATGGTCCTAGGTGTTGAAAAATGTGTAACTAGGTTCGGTCTTCAGAAATATGAAATGTACTTTTGATTCTTGTATATTGTTAAATGAAAGAAAAATTATTATTGTTGTTTTGAAGCATGGGTTTCATGCTCAAGGTCTTTTATTTTAGAGGCCACGCATGCATTGAGTGCTTCTAGGGTTTTTCCTAGGTCAAGAATCCAAAAGAGTCATTGTCATATGATGAAGACCCCATTGGGCACATTGTAACTTGTAAAAAGAATTATTTTTGTATTTAAAAGTGTTAAAATACCCTCCAAGGCCAAGTCAGTCTACCATCTAAGAAGTCAGATTAATTTGGGGTACTTCATCCACCTTGGAAGCCAATATATAGGAGGGAACTCGACCTCCTATGTTTACAATTCATTCTCTCATCAAGCAAGTGAAGGAGAAGAAGAAAAAGGTTAGCGAAGGAAGAGGAAGGACAAAGATGAAGTGATTGGGTTATTTCTCTTTCTCATCACACGTGCAAAGGAAGGAGACTAGGGTTTTTGCTGCTGCAAGGTCGAACTTGGAGAAAGTCTAGAAATAAGGTCGAAGGAAGGCTCATTAAGTCATCGTCAAGCCCTAGAAGAAGGAGAAAGTCAAGCAAAGGTCTCAAGAAGCCTTGGAAGCCCTAAATTAACTCACAGGTGTGGAAGCAACTGTCGCTGGAAGGACCGAAAAATTCAGACCTGCAGTAGAGGCCGAAATTCTGTAGTAAGCGCATCATCAAGAAGGTTAGACTTGGTCTTAGAAGGGTATTGGTCTTAGTATAGAGGTCTTGGAAATCGTCAATTGAAGAATCTATAAGAAGAGAAGAGATTTGTGGGTTTTCCTCAAGTGGAGAGGTTTTGGTCCTGGCTTGTTTTGGTAGCTGTTTGATGATAAGAATAACATACCAATATGGGAAGAAGCTAATAAGTAAGAAAAGTACAAAGACATCACAAGAAGTTATCAAGTATAAGAGAAATCATCCTAAATATTGCCCTATAGATTTCTCAACATGGTATCAGAGTTAAGGTTGGCTAAGGGCATGATGAAGATCACTACATCCTTGAAGAAGTGTTTTACGGTAGCAAGTCATCTCAAGAAAGGTATCAAAGCATTGTGGCATCTCCTATTATCCATCAAGAAGAGTATGGCCAAGACTTCTATGAAAGATGAAGGTTTATTCTCAACACTTACTAACACATTTGAAGATGAGAATATTTGGGTAATCGACAGTGGGGCATCAAGACATATGACAGGTGAGCATCACCAACTAAAGACCTTATCAAGAGGAAAATCCTCTTACGCCGTTGAGCTTGGTGACAAGAAGAGCTATCCTGTAAGAGGAATTGGATCAACCTCGCTGGAGCTAGAAAATAGAGGAAGTGTTCATCTCAACAACATTCTATTTGTTCCAGGTTTGCAAAAGAATCTACTTTCTATTTCATGTCTAGAAGATAAGGGAGATAGAGTCGCTTTTATAGATGGAAAGGTTGTAGTATGGGATAAAAACTCTAGCGTCGAAAATGCAAAGATGATTGGGATTTGTGAAGGAAGACTCTACAAATCACTAACTCCTTTCTCTCAAGCTTTGGTTCACACTGAAGTAAGCCCATGTGAAATTTGGCATAGAAGGTTTGGTCACCTTCACTACAAAATCGTATCAACTCAAAATTCAGTGGTGAATGGCCTACCCGAGCTCAAGGAGGAGCACGGGGATCATGAAGGAGTATGCAAGGGATGTGCATTAGGAAAAAATATCAATAGTCCATTTAGAAGCAATCCTTCAAGGTCAAAAGAAATTATGGATCTCATTCATTCTGATGTCTGTGGTCCTATGTCTACAAAGTCTCTTAGAGATCATCTATATTATGTGACATTCATTGATGACCATTCAAGGAAAACTTGGGTTTATTTGCTGAAATCCAAGGATGAAGTATTCATCAAATTTCAAGAATTAAAAGTTGAAGTGGAGAACCTTATAGAAAGAAGAATAAAGATTCTGAGGTCCAATTATGGAGGAGAATATACTTCAAAAGAAATCATGGCTTTTTGTAAGGAGTCTGGGATTAAGAGGGAGCTGATGGTCCCATACAATCTCGAACAAAATGGAGTTGTAGAACGAAAGAATCAATCTATTGAAGAAAGTGTAAGAGCCATGTTACAAGATCAAGATTTGCCAAAGTTTTTGTGGGGTGAAGCAACAAAGACTGCCGTATATATTCAAAATCGAAGCCCTCACAGATCACTAGACAACATGACTCTTGAAGAAGCATTCATTGGGAAGAAATCAAGTGTGGACCATCTTCGAGTATTTGGTTGTCTTGTCTATATTCACATACCGAAGGATAAAAGAAAGAAGTTGGATCCTACATGCATGAAGGGAACATTTGTTGGCTATATTAATACTTCAAAGGCATATAGGATCTACATAAAGGAAGGACATCGATTAGAAGTTAGTCGAGATGTGATATTTGATGAAAGTATTGCATTTAAGAAATCAAAAGACCTCTCGATGGACACCAATGACGAAGAAATTCCGATATTTGAAGAGGATTGTACCAGGGAGGAAGAAGATTCAAATCATGAAAATGAAGGTCCCAGTGAACTCGTGCAACCTATGGTCATCCCTGAAAGTAGAAAGAGACCTAATTGGTTGAAATCTACTCTTTTAGATGTAGAGGGACATGGAGCAACCAAAGGCACATTTAGGGAAAGTAAGAAGCCCAAAAGATATTCTGGGTTTGCAGCCTATATGACAAAGCTAATAGAAGAAAAACCATCCACCTTTGAAGAGGCTATCAACCATCAAGAATGGAAAGATGCCATGAATGAAGAGCATCAATCAATATTGAAAAATGGAGTTTGGGAGATTGTACCTAGGTTTGAACACAAATTTGTGGTAACTTCGAAGTGGCTCTGCAAGATTAAGCATGTAGCAGATGGATAATTTATAAATATAAGGTAATATTTGTGGCTATGGGCTTCTCTCAACAGGAAGGCATCGATTATGAAGAGACATTTGCACCTACAACAAGGTATACAACTATATGTTCACTGGTCTCTTTAGCAGCATCGATGAGATGGAACATCCATCGAATGGATGTCAAGAATGAGTTCCTTAATGGCACTATTGATGAAGAAGTCTATATGTAGCAGCCCTTGGGATTTGAAGTCAAAGATAAAGAAACTTATGTTTGCAGGTTAAAGAAGGCATTGAATGGCCTCAAGCAAGCACCAAGGGCATGGTATGCAAGGTGTTAGGTTTTGTAGCATCGAATGTGTTCTAGCCACGAAATTTTGTGGAGAGGCTAGAATACATATAGTCTCCAAAACCCAGAAATAGTTTCTGGAAATTCCATTTAGAGACGACTTAATTAAAATAATTTATTGTTTTTTAATGGTTCCTAAGTCTAAACTTAGGAAATCTGATTAATTAAAGGGTATTAATTAAGTCATGGTGAGAATCTTCTAGAAGAAGACATGGATCGAGTTCTAGTTAATCTTAGCCATCGATTATGTTTTAATCTTGGTTGTTGATGTCTCAACGAGAGATTATAAGAAGAAATTCGATGGGGGATGGAGAATACAATGGAGCCACCAACAGTTCGAATTTACTGGTAGATTGAACTCTAGAGTAGCAGCACTGAGTTGCCGAAGAAAGACCTAGTGAGTTCGAAGTAGTGAGAGAGGGGCATGGATAGTAAGGCCGGAGGGAGATTTTCCTGTTCTGATGAGTGCATTGCAGAGAGGTAGTGAGTGCCACAGAGAGGTAGCACAGAGCCACGCAGTGCTTCAGAGGGGAATCTGTATTTTGTTGGTGAGAAGCAGTGATTTAGTGCCAGAAGCCGGAGTGGGAGCCCAGAGGCTAGGAGATTCCATCTTCCAGACAACAACTGATCAGATAGCGAGAGAGACGTAGTTCCAAGTTGTGGGACACAATACTGCGTAGGCTGACGCAGGGACTTCGCAGAGGCAGCAGAGAGAAACTCATCTTGAGCCAAGGTTAGTGTCGGATCGCCAGTGGGAGTGAGATTTTTCTCACTAGACTTATTGTCAGTCATTTCTTTGTATGGATTGCTAGATTTGAGCATCCATAGTTTTGTACTCAGATTTAATATTGCATAATAATAAAAGCCTTAGTTGTTGCATCGGTTTTCTTGAGTTGGGTTTTTCTGAGGACTTAGTCCAAAAATAATTGTGTATTTGTGTGTGTGTGCATCTATTCTTCCAACATTATTTTTCTTCCACAATATTTTATTTGTGAAGGCTACAGTGTATTAGTTTCGATATTTACCATAGGATGCAATAAATAATTTGTTCAGTTCATTTAACAAATAGAAGAAACATAATCAAAGGTTGCAGTAGGATTTTGGGTTTTGGAATTTTCACATGGTATCAGAGCACAAACCGTAAGTCGAAGAGCTCAATAGCAGAAGGGAAGAGGAATTTCGAATCTTTGCATAGCCAGTAGTTCGAAACCCTCGAGAGGCAGCGCAGTTCTTGTCTAGGAGGGTCGATTTTTGAGGAAAATTTTATTTCTCTGAGAGAGTTGACAAGGAATAAATTTTCTAGATCAAAGATTATCAGAGGTAGAGGGAGCAACAATATTTTCCTTGCAGAGCAGATTTTCAGCTGGACGCAGTTATTTTGCAGCAGTTTGGTAGTGCAAAATAGCACCAAGAGGAAGGAGGAGCACAAATTGAGGGAATTCTTTTCTCAAGGAACTTCTAGTCCATAAGTTCGATTTTTCCCAGTAGAGCAAAAGTAGTTGTGAGAAGATTTGCCCACTCCAGCAGGGAGTGCGTAGAGCCAGTCAACAGCTATGCAGAGGAGAAGAGGAGGAATTCGACTTTTTTAGGGAGATGGCGTCTACAGGGTTGAGAGATCAGGATCAGTTGGAGGGGGCCTCCAACTATGTGATCTAGAATGCAAGAATTTCCTGTCTTCTAGATGAATACGATCTCAAAACCTACATCGATAGTGTGGTAACTATACTCGCAGATGCAGATCCGCTGAAGGCCTACAAGAAGGAGATGACGAAAGCAAAGAGGCTGATTCTTGATGGAGTTTGAGATCACCTGGTGTCTCACATAGCTAGCAAAGATACTGCCCGATAGATGTGGGAAGCTCTTGCTACGCTATACAAGGGATCTTTAGAGCAACGAAAGATGTATCTTGAGGAGAAGCTGAGATGTACAAGGATGCAGAAAGGGGAGTGCATAGACCCCTTCCTCACTAGGCTTTAGGATGTCCGAGACCAACTGTTTGTATTAGGGTCAGTGCCCTAGCCTACAGAATTGGTGCGGTTAGCCCTCAACAACGTTTTCGAAGACTGATAGGTCTTCGTCTAGAGTATTTTAGGCAGAGACAAGTTTCCAGAGTGGGATCGAATGTGGGCTGATCTGCAGCAAGAGGTGATGAGGCGACATTTGGTGAAGAGCACCATTAGTGGCAGCGACAGCAACAGTGGGACGAAGCAAGTAAAGGAAGAAGAAAATGTGGCCCTCACATCAAAGGGGCAGCAAGAGAAACATAGGAGGAAGAAGGACATTTCCAAGGTCAAATCCTTCAGATGTAGCTTGGCCACTACAACACTCAATGTCCTCTCAGAAAGAAGTACAAAGAGGAGAAGCATGATCAGCAGGCTGCTTCCGCAGAGATAGATAGGCTGTTCTCCAGATTGGAGGAAGAGTTTGTCATGATCAGTGATATACCTGCAGGACTGAGGTGGGGTAATTTGGTTTTGGAGCCTAGAGAGCTACAGGATGGGTAGGGTTCTTGAGGAGGTCCACCTCATGAATCATTACCTTGCTATGGGAGCCCATAACATACAGTAGCAGGATGGATCAGTGGCCGATGGTGCAGCCAGATGCGAATCATTACCTTGCTATGGGAGCCCATAACATACAGTAGCAGGATGGATCAGTGGCTGATGGTGCAGCCAGATGCCAGAGTGACAAATGCAGTAGCTAAAAATGGTCAGATATTGGGCAGCACAGTGCAAAGTTGGCAACAGTGCAGCTGGCACAGAGCAGAGTCAACAGTAGCGTAGAGGTTTCAGTGATAATGCAGAGACTAGTAGCAGTCAGAGACTCGAGAGACAGATGTATCATATTGATCACAATTGATTCAGTATTTTGGATGCTTTTCAATTGTAGTTGTTGCAATTGAAGCAACAACAAATGGAGAGGGAGTTGTAGTGCAAATGTAGTGTTGGCAGCAGTTTAGCAGGACCAACAACAACACAAATGCAGTGTATATTAGAGTTGCGCAGTAGTTGTTGGGCAGCAACAGCCAGACACTAGTAGCATAACAGGTGGTGGTGCAGATACAGGGTGTTGCTTCAGTTGGTTGCAGCGCTAGAACATATTCCTCGCTAAGAGGGAGTGTTAATTTTTGTAGCATTGGATGTGTTCTACCCACAAAATTTGGTGGAGAGGCTAGAATACATATATTCTCCAAAACCCAAAAATCGTTTATGGAAATTCCATGTAGAGACGAATTAATTAAAATAATTAATCGTTTTTTAATGGTTCCTAAGTCGAAACTTAGGAAATTTGATTAATTAAAGGGTATTAATTAAGTCATGGTGAGAATCTTCTAGAAGAAGACATGGATCAAATTCTAGTTAATCTTAGCCATCGATTATGTTTTAGTTTTGGCCATTGATGTCTCAATGAGAGATTATAAGAAGAAATTTGATGGGGGTTAGAGAATACATTGAAGCCACTAGCAATTCGAATTTACTGGCAGATCGAACTCCAGAGTAGCAGCGCTGAGTTGTTGGATAAAGACCTAGTGAGCTCGAAACAGTGAGAGAGGGGCAGGGATAGTAAGGTTGGAGGAAGATTTTCCTGTTCCGGTTAGTGCATTGCAAAGAGGCAGTGAGTTCCATAGAGAGGTAGCGCAATGCTTTAGAGGGAAATCCGTATTTTGCTGGGGAGAAGCAGTGATTCAATGCAGAATCCATGGTGGGAGCTCGGAGGCTAGGAGAATCCATCTTCCAAACAACAGCTGATCAGATAGCAAGAGAGACGCAATTCTGAGTTGTGGGACGCAGTACTGTGTAGGCTGACGCAGGGACTGCGTAGAGGCAGTAGAGAGAAACTCATCTTGAGCCAAGGTCAGTGTCAGATCGCCAGTGGGAGTGAGATTTTTCTCACTAGACTTATTGTCACTCATTTTTCTGTATGGATTGCTAGATTTGAGCATCCATAGTTTTGTACTCAGATTTACTATTGCATAATAATAAAACCCTCAACTGATACTGTCATGTCCCCATTTTTATTCTTCTTTGTAGTACAGCCAGGATGGATTTCTAGGATAGGGCATGACCATGTCAGTGGAGCAGGTTATGTCATCAGGGGTCCCGAGGAAGTTTTGAGGAGTTTCTATGAGGTCCAATGGCATATGCTTGGTATATTCCATCATCTGCACAATTTGCCTTTTGTTCTGGCGCATTCCAACGACTTTCAAAAAACTGAGTTACTAGTGGGCTTGACTCAATTAATTATGCTTAAGGTGGCATTCCGGGAGGAATATGTGGCAGGACACCTTATTGTAATAGCTCGTTGGAATCAGAATGAGAAGATCTACATGATGGGATGGTTAGATGAGAGTTTCATTGATCTGGGGAGATATGATGGCCAATTTACCATTTTCCCGCATTAAAAGGAATATTTTAATTAAAATAAAAGAGGGGAAAGTGCTCCATGATTAAAATAATAATAAAATGGGAGGTTCTAGAGGGATCCATCAAATCTATAAAAGAGGAGGAGGCCATTGGAGGGCATCTTGGATTTGTGTATTCTTCTTGTGGAGAGGTTTGAGAACCCGATTCTCTACTTTAGTAGTAGCGCTAGGACAAAACCCTAGGGTGATTCAGTGAGGTTGGGTGAGTACCCATCTTCCCTTGGTGAATTCATCCATAATTCACAGGAGAGCTTAGCAGTGTGCCTTAGATCAGTTTGGAGGGCCAACATAGTAGTGCAATAGATTATCTTGGAGGCTAGCTTTTCATTTCAGCTATTTTGGTTGTATGTGCATGTAACCCCAATTTATATATTATAATAAAAGCTAAGAATTTTCCTATTCATTGTGTTATTTGATTGCAGTGCTCTATTTGTTTATTTTTACATGGCAATCTTCTGTTTATGAAAATAGATTTTATTTCTGAGTTAAGATTTCAAGGAAACCCCAAATTGTTCCATTCGTCATGTCCCCATTTTTGTTCTTTTTCATAGTAAAACCAGGATGGATTTCCCGAGTTGGGTTTTTCAGGGGACTTAATTCAAGAATAATTGTGTATTTGTGTGTGTGTGCATCCATTCTTCCAGCATTATTTTTCTGCCGCAATATTTTATTTGTGAAGGCTGCAATGTATTAGTTTCCATATTTTCCATAGGATGCATTAAATAATTTGTTTAGTTCATTTAACAAATAGAAGACACTTAATCAGTTGTTGCAGTAGGATTCCAGGTTTCAAAATTTTCACGCAAGGATGGATGCATACCTACAAAGTTTGGGCTTCTCAAAGAGTTTTGTTGATCCAAATATCTATATCAAGGTTATGAAGGAGGGCTCGTAATTACTAATTATCCTTTTTTATGTGGATGATCTTCTCATGACAGGTGTGAAAGGTCATATTCAAGAATGCAAGAAGAAACTGACAACAAAATTTGACATGAAGGATCTCGGGCTAATGTACTACTACTTGGGACTGGAAGTCTGGCAGGGACCTGATGAGATTTATCTAGATCAAGGAAAGTATGTGATGGAGATGTTGAAGAGGTTTGACATGATGGATTTCAAACCTATGACAACTCCTATGATCACAAACTTGAACAGGCTAAGAAGTTTTGAATCAAGCGTAGTGGATCCGATTAGGTATAGATAATTGGTTGGTTCACTGATGTACTTGGTAAATACTTGACTAAAGATTTGTTTTGCAGTGAATGTTCTTAGTCAGTTCCAGGTAGAGCCCAAGCATGATCATGATTCATTGGATAACAACCAAGCATATACTGAGATATCTACAAGGAACAATCCACTATTGCCTGAAGTATGATAAAAGAAATGATGTCCACTTGATTGGATATACGGATTTCGACTGGGGAGGCAGTGAGAAGGATGGAAGAAGCACTACATGAGGTTGTTTTAGTTTGGGATCCTCCATGGTCTTTTGGATGAGTAGAAAGCAAAAATCAATTGCTTTGAGTAGTGTTGAGGTTTAATATATTGCAACCTGTAAAGTGAGCAGAGAAGCTATCTAGTTGAGGAAGCTGATGTCCGACTTGTTTGAAGGACCAATGAACCCTACGGTGATACATCATGACAACACCGATTGCATAAGGTTGTTTGAAGACCCAGTGTTTCATGGAAAGACAAAGCACATAAATAACAAGTATCACTACATTCGAAAGCTGGTGCAAGATGGAGTGTTGCAACTACGACATATATCCACTAATGAACAAGTAGCTGACATCTTGACAAAATCTCTTCCCAACTAGAAGCTTATGTACCTGAGAGACAAACTTGGACTGGTTGATATATCCTCCCTAGTTGAGAGGGAGAGATAGACACATCATTTTTGTCTTCACTTTGGGAAGAAAGAATGGAGGATTGGGTAAGCATCTCACATTCGATACTCTTTGAGGATGAGGTAGGGCATCCAAGATAAGAGTAGTTGTAGAGGATCGTTATTCTTTGAGGATTGGGAATCCAAGGTAAGAATAGTCCTGGAAGGACATACCCTGTGAATACCTGGGTGGGGTATGTGTCTTGAGAGACAATGATGATGGTTTCTGTAATATTCCTAACTCGGAATATACCTCAAACCCTAGCAAAAACTCCAAACAAATATGTGCAAATGATATAATAACCCAGAAGTGATAAAATAACAGTGGAACAGCATATAATAATGTAAACTGGAAATATAAGTAGAAATACAAGAAATGCAGCAAGAAAATGCTAAGCCATTTTATTATACTGAGCAATAAAATGAGTACAAGAGGTGATCAGATAGATGGCACCTCGACTTGCACAAGGCAAGTGAAGAAATACTCTCAAAATGACATGGCCTCTCTACGTGGATGCTGCTGCTAGGAAACAAATGATGATTTGAGGGTGCTCCCCTCAGAAAAAGCTGAAAAAATTGGATTCAGGCTCTACTAAAAAAACCCAGAAAAACCCAGAAAGCTTTCCTGGAATGGCCGACCCCCGAAAAACACCCCGTTGGGGTTCTGTGCAGTTCCCCAATGCCCTACGCTGCCATTGAAGAAAACCCCTCTAAACTATGCCCAAAATACTGCTTGAAACCCTGCCAAAAATCCTCCAATGAGACAAGAGCTGGACCCCTACTCAATCACCCAGCATGAATCCACCTGCAAAACCCCAATCCTGCACTACAACCCAAAAAGAACTGCGTCCCTCTCCAGGTGCTGCACAGTCCTCCAAAATGCTGCTAAACTGCTGCTGGAATGCTGATGAAACTACTGCCGAAACACCAAAGGAAATACCTTGCCCGAGCAGGCACTCGAAGTCCCCCGAGGCTAAGGGTGAGATCTCCGAACGGAGACACTCGATGCACTAAACAGTGCTGCAGACTAGCTAAACAACTAGCGTGCTCCGAAGTCGAATGACTAGCTCCAAATGCACATAACTGAATGATCCAAAATGAGGGGGTTCCTCTTTGTTTTATAGCCTCTGCCTCTCACAATTCCTAGGCTCACCTTCTCCTGCGTGATCCCCTTCTTGCCATGTGTTCCTTCCCTCCTGTGCAGTCCATCCATGTGTCTGCGTGGGCCCCATTTCTGCGTCCCCCTTTGGTCCCCTTGGCTCCCCTTTAATTCACAACGTTGTGCTACCTAGGAAGTGACTTTTTATTCTAAATTGAGTTATGTTCCCCCTTCCTCACTTTTTATTTACAAATAACTATAGAATGCAAAAATTGAACAAAATCGAATATTCCAATTAGCCATAGCTAATTAGGAATATTATAGTTTCTATCAATCATTCGTCTTGCCAGCATTTTGCTCTGATCTTGTGGAGAGATAGAGTTGTTAGTCAAGGCCTTGCTATGTGACAATGCTGGTTGTTATGAGCTAAACAGATGGCTTACCAATCCGACTCTTCTTATGAGATCTCCTCATATTGAGAATGTCCACATACCATTTATGAATACCTCCCTAGTTAAGAGGGAGTGTTGAAAAATGTGTAACTAGGTTCGGTCTTCATAAATATGAAATGTACTTTTGATTCTTGTATATTGTAAAATGAAAGAAAAATTATTATTGTAGTTTTGAAGCATGGGTTTTATGCTTAAGGTCTTTTATTTTAAAGGTCAAGCACCCATTGAGTGCTTCTAGGGTTTGTTCTAAGTCAAGAAGTCAAAAGAGTCATTATCATATGATGAAGACCCCATTGAGCACATTGTAACTTGTACAAATGATTATTTTTGTATTTAAAAGTGTTAAAATACCCTCCAAGACCAAGTTGGTGTGAAAATTTAGAATCCCCAAATCACTACTGCAGCAACTGATTATATTTTTCCTACTGAATCAAGTTACTTATAGTATTATATGGTAAACATCGAAATAAATACAATTGCAGCCTTCACAAATTAAATAATATGCAGAAACAAGAACTGAGCAAGAAAGAAATAGCACACACAAGTGACATTGTTGTTTTTGGAAAAATGTCCCCAGAAAAAGTCAATGTGGGAAAACTTGTGCAACAATGGAGGGTTTGTATTATTATGCAGTGGTTTCTGAATACAGTATTTGGATGCCTTACTGGCTATTCGATACAGAGAATATGACTGGTAGAGAATTAGTGAGAAATATCTCACACTATCATTGGAGATCCGACACTGATCCAACCATTGAATGGCTAGCCCCACGCTGCCTCTGCGCAACTTCTGCGCAATCACTTCGTTGCTCTGCATCACAACTGATGGTGACTATGTCACTCCTTCTCGCTGATCGATTTGCTGGCTGGATGCTCAATCCTTTGGCCCTCTGGTCTCACACCCTGGCTCTTGACACTGGATTTGATTTGCTCCTCAGCAAAACTACAAATCTCCTATCAGGCTCTGTGCTGCCTCACCATGGCTCTTCGTTGCCTCTTGTGGATCTCTCTCTGCTTTCTTTCCAATGTATCCCTGGATCAGGAAACTCTCCAACCGGAAAACTATCCTTGCCCCTCACTACAAGAAATCAAGCCTCTTCTTATAATCCTCTCGTCGATCAATCAACGACCCAGATTAGATTCTAATCAATGGCTCAGATCATTTTGATTTGATTCTCGTCTTCTTCTAGAAGTTTCACCCCCAATTTAATTAATACCCTTTAATTATTTTAATTTTCTAAGTTTAGACTTAGGCATCCATTAAAAATAATTAATTATTTTAATAAAACCATCTTCGGGTGGAATTTCCCAAAACGATTTTTGAGTATTCTGGAATACATGGTTCCTAGTCTCCTTGCAAATTTTGAGGCTTAGAGCACATACGATGCTAGCATAAATCAATAGTTGGCCTCCCAGATAAGAAGTTGACCTAATTTGGGGTACTTCGTCCACCTTGGAAGCCTAATATAGGAGGGAACTCAACCTCCTATGGACACAATTCATTCTCTCATCAAGCAATCGAAGGAGAAGAAGAAAAAGGCCAGCAAAGGAAGACGAAGGATGAAAATCAAGTGATTGGGTTATTTCTCTCTCTCTCATCACATGTGCGAAGGAAGGAGACTAGGGTTTTCACTGCTGGGTTAGGGTTTTACCGCTGCAGGATCAAACATAGAGAAAGTGCAGAAAGAAGGTCGAAGGAAGGCTCATTAGGTCATCCTCAAGCCCTAGAATGCGAGTTCCCTTCTTGGGCCAAATTTTTCTCCCTTATGGGTGCCACGTTCCACTAGAGCTGCAATTCCCTTTTTCGTCGTAAGTTCCAATGCTGAAATTGCCTCTTCTTCAAAAAATCGTCTCTAATGCGCAAAATCAAAATTGGGGATATTACATCAAATAACATACATGACCACAAAAAATAAATAAGAAAATTAATTATATAAAAGAAATTACATGTCAGCTACATTAGAAAGATAGATAGATATATCAATAGACTTACCTATGAGTTTAGATCCATTGTAACTTTGGATCTACCAAGCACCAAGAGGTATTCTATTATTTCTATTTGACATTGTGAAGAAGTTCATGCAAGTTTCAAGAGTTTCAATCGAAACTCAATGCTAATTTCAGTGGACTTTGAGTGCCACCCTAGTTAGCTCTTGGGGAAGATTATCTCAGATCTTCCAATTGAGCTTATTACAAAGGATCTAGAACATATGAATTAGTTATTTGTAGGGGCTCTAACATTGTGACTTTATTTAGTTGCAGGGGTGAATAATCTTAAAGATGGACGAATTCCCTTCCTAACATAAGGGCCGAGTATAGGGATTAAAGATTGAACTCAAGAACGAGCTTCTCTAGTCAAAGGAGGAAATTTTGTTGTTCATTTCCAGGTTTGATTTAGGTCCTGAAATCATAAGGTGCCAAAGATAAAACTCCCACTTCTCTTGTGTTAATGCCAAAGGACGTGTTACGAAGTTATAGGTGGACCAAGTTAAATATTGCAATAATGTTATGTGGGTTGAGGGTATCTGACCAGAGGCTGAGTTATCTAGAGGACCTTGTTACTGTTCAAACTAGCAGGGGTCCTAGGAGGGGATCCTATAGAGAAACTACTAGGTCAAGGGGAAACAGTGGAGTAATAGGCCACTGTCACCTCAACTAAGGTTACCTGCTCTTTAAAGACTTTCATTGATGGGAGGAGACACGGTATAAGGGGAATCACTAGATGAATTGATCAATAAGAGGATAAGGAGTGATTCCTAAGGCCTATTCACAAGAAGGATTGAATTATATAGCTTGCTTGCTTCAAAAGTAAGGTGATTGGCTCTCTAGGAAGGGCTAAGAGGATTCTGGAGACTAGGGTTTGAGAATATATCTTGTCAAGAGGGTTCCTAGATCGGAAAGTCCTTATGGATAATTGTCCTTTATGTGATCTTTGTGAAATTAGAGTTGTAAAGTTGCGGGACCACACTCGACCAAGTGGACCCAGAATTAGGTCAAGGGCGTGTAGTTGATCAACCAAGGAGGGGCTTGACCTAATTAGGGAAGAGAAGAGGATCAAATGAAATCTTTTATTTTGAGGATTGAATATAATGATCCAAACGAGGACACTAGCCAAGGGAAACCTAGGACAAGAATTGGTCTTTGAGCTAGGGATTGCTATATTTTAGGATCCCACAATCAAAATCACTTCAAATTTGGAGGGCCTCTAGAGATAACCCTAATACAGTAGTGGACCAAAATTTGAGGTGTTTGGATGGCTACAATAAATTTTGTTGGATGCCCTCGGTGACCTATTAGGGCTAGGCCTAGAAAGAGAAGGAGAAGGTGAGAAAGATATTCTTTTAAGTGACCAACAATGGTTGGATCAATGCCTTGCCTTTGGGAGAGATGGAGTGAAGGTGAATTTGTGATTTGGAGAGACTACAAAATCAAGCAGGTCTTTAGGCAACTTCACATGGAAATTAGGGCATGAGAGCAACTAACCAAGGACTTTATGTGAATCTACCCAAACCCTTTATGGGTATTGGAGATCTCATGTGCCCCAACCTCTCTACCAAATTTCATGGCTAGAGCACATCCGATGTTACCACAAATCAACACTCCTCTTAGCGAGGATTGTGCTCTAACAATACTCCTCACTAAGTATTATTTTGATCATCCGACATCGGTACTTGTGTTGGTGCTAGGCCTTCCTACCCAAAATCCTCTACGTTGCTACCTCTTGTACTGTTGCCCATGGTTCTGCCACTGCCACTGCTGCACCAATACTGCATTTGTGCTACTGCTGGTCCTTTGTCCCAACGTTGCATTTGCACTGCAACTCGTCTCATCATGCTGCATCGTGCTGCCCCCTACTGCACTGCAACTCAGTTACTGAGAAGTAAGTAACTAATTTCCCAACTCTGACCTATCTGTTGGGATAGAGACCCTCTTGATGCTGAAGCTCCCTCTGCCGCTGACAAGTGCTCCCTCTCTGACCTCTGCATTGCTGCAACAACTCCCTGCATCTCGTACTGTTGCACACCTCTCTATGCCATCCTGCACTGGTGCAACACTCCTGTGCCTCTCACACTGCTGTAGCCTGGTAGCCTCGTGTTGTCTTGGGACTCCTGCACTGTAGCTCTCTCTGCTTCTCCATCCGCATCCATCTCTACCCACATCAGCCAGTCCTGCTACTCCTCTTCGAGGCTCCCGTAGCAAGGTCTAATCCAAGAGGCTGGGTACGTCAAGGATCCTGCCCCTCATCACTTGTAGTCCGCTTGACTACAGCTCGATGTCTCCCCACTTTCACTCAAGTGGTGCGTGTGCACTCATGGCACAGTCATTGTCTGTTTCCACTTCTCTGCTCTTGCTGGCGGTGCCTTAGTCTCAGAACGCTCTCCATTACTCTTCTTCCTTGGACACTGGGTCGCATAATGACCTAGCTCCACACAGTGGAAGCACTTGATCTTGCAAAGATCCTTCTTCTTCCACTTTTCTTGCTTTCCCTCAGATGCTAGGGCAACATCTTCCTCCTCTTCCTTTTTGACTCTAATCCCCTTACTGTTGCTTCTCACCTTTTATTGCCATCTGATCTCTTCTTGGCCAAGAGCCGCCCACATCTCATCCTAAGGTGGAAGTGTCCCTCTGCCCATTATACTTTGGAGAAATACCTCCCAGTCTTCTGAGACTGCATTCAGGGTTGTCCTCACCATCAATTCCTGATCCAGCATGGCTTCTATGGCAGTCAATTGATCACAGATCTCATTCAGTCCTCCGAGGAAGGTGTCAATTGGTTCTCCCTTCTTCACCTGATATGAGCTCAACTGATTTTCTAGTAACATTCTTCTCTGTGCAAAAGTATGTTGGTACAATTTCTTTAGGGCCTCCCACATCTCATTTGTTGTTTCCTTCTCCGCAATGTGTGGTACTACATGGTCCTTGACCCCGTTAAGGATGATGCTCTTGGCCCTCGCCATTGCCTCCTCATACTTGTCGTTCTTAGCTAGGTCGACTGGGATAACTATCATCTTCAAGGCGAAGTGCTTGACACAATTTCTGTCAAGTACGGATAAGATTCTGGCCTTCCAGACTGCAAAGTTTGACGCTCCGTCTAGCCTGCCCTGGTCTCTTACTCCGTGTAGTGCCATGATGCTCTTCTACTTCCCTCATGGAAGTTCTCAATGTGACTCCCTCTGAGTTTTGATTTCCCTCCTGGAAATCCTTTTGCCGATGTCGAGATGTCCCCTACTCTGATCGTCTGTGCAACTGCACCACTGATCTAGATTTCTCGGCTAGAAACCCTCGGTAACAACTCCCTCCTCTTGGCCTTGCCTTGTCAAGTATTGTTCTGACTACAGTACCTCACCATCTCCACTCTGCAACTTTCCCACAACCTCCTAAACCCCAGCAACCTGAAGGTGAGAGCTCCTAGGCTCTGCGCAATCTTGGCACCAGCAACTCGGCCTCCTCAGCCAACTGCGTCAGCCCTCCTAGCTTTTGCCTGGCTCTGCTTGAGTTTCCCTTTGTCTCCCTTAGCTTCTGCGTTGCCTCTTCCTGGCTCACCCTTGATGATGTAGGCAATACATCACCCTTCCCTTGTTGCTGCTTTGTTAGAAACAACTTCTGTCACTTGGGACAACTGTTTTCTGATGCTATTGATCCGCTCGACTGATGTCCTTAGTTCTCCTGTGATCTACAACCACACTCTGATACCATGTTGAAGTTTCTAAGTCTACCAGTTAGAAACCCTCCATGCACTTTAATGATTTATTCCTACCTACTTGTTCTGTTACTTAACAAGTTATTTACAATGTGTTGATTTGGGGTAGCATCGGATGTGCTTTAGCCACGAAATTTGGTGGAGAGGTTGGGGCACATGAGATATCCAATACCTAGAAAGGGTTTGAGCAGATTCTAAATAGATCAGGAGATATTAAAATAATCAATATTTTTAATGGAGTCCCTAAGTCTAAACTTAGGGAAAATAAAATATTAATGTGTATTAATATGAATCTGTGTTAGAATGGTCCAAAAGACATGGATCAAGCCAGATCTAATCTTAGCCGTTGATTAGGGACTTAGTCTCGGCCGTTGAAGATGTCAAGAGGAAAAGTATAAGAGGAGGCTTGAGGGTCACTTGGATAATACACCAGAGTGATCAAACATTCTATTCTCTAGAGCAGGGTTTGCTAAGACAGATATAATCAGTGATCGGGAGAGCAGCTGAGGGGCATTGAGTACAGAGGAATAGAGAAGGCAGAGAGTGTGTCAGCAGAGCAGCGCAGCAGCCAAGGAGAGTGACGCAGAGGTAGCAAGGGCTCACGCAGAGGCAGGCAAGTGTTGCGCAGAGCACCAAAGGGGCCAGCGTAGTTGATGCAGAGGCTCCCAGAGCTGACACAGGGCCTCCTGGGGCTGACGCAGGACAAGGAAGGCTGACGCAGGGCTAGCGCTGGGCTAGGAGAGGTTGACACAGTCCAGATTGGGCAGGCGCTGGGGTTGCAGAGCAGTTTTGTGCTGAGGAGTTGCCGGAAGGATTTTTCGCGATTTCAGCCAGGAGATTTCTCTCAAACTGTGAAGTATAGCTGCTAAGGAAATTCTCTGTTGGGTAGGCCAGTTTCGGCACCCATATTGTACTTTGATATTGCTTAATAAGAAAACCTTCAGATAGTTGCACCGGTTTTCCCGCATTGGGTTTTTCCACGGACATTGGTCCAAAAATAATGGTGTCATGTGGTGTGTTTGTTCTTGTTTCTTTTAGTTGCTGATCTGTAATATGTTGAGCATGCATTGGTGTTTATTTTCAGTATTTACTTTGTAAATAACTTGTTAAAGAAAAATAACAAGTAGGTAGCAATAAATCAGAAAA